>ML805817.1:168900-196485 GCA_009831015.1 Picea engelmannii | reverse complement strand
TTATTTAATTTATTAGATTGTTGTTCATAAATTAATTTATGTTGCTTATATGCTGAATGAAGAAATTACTTATTGTTTATGCGTTGAAGTAATTTTATCTGTTTAAATTTATGGATTTTATTAGACTTAATTAAATCATGGTCCCTACACTCATGGAACTTCGACAGAAGAAGAATTTGAGGTTATTAAATTTATTGAGAACAGTGCTCCATTTTCTATGTTACTAGGAAAAACCTGGATTGAGAAAGATCAGATCTGAAGAAAACAAGAAGAGGAAGCTCTAGAACAGAAAAAGAAAGAACTAAGAAACTTCATGGCTAAGAGAATAGTACACTTACTGGAAAAACAAGAAATATACTCGAAGCTACTGAGGACCAGAAATATGGATGTCGAAGTTGAAAGAACACAAGTAGACCTGAAAGGCATGTTTGTACAAGAGAGTAGAGCACCTACCCCACACAGAGAATAAGTATTGACCTTGAACCCTACGAAAGACCATAAACAACGTGAAGTTACTATGCCAAGAGGAGATAAGAATCAGAATGGGAAGAGGAACCTAGTAACACAGATCACAGGGAAGAAGGCTAGAAAGCTCAGCTAGAAGAAAGAAATGTTGGAGAAATTACAAGAAGTTCCAGAGAATATTTCGCAGAAGGAAGATCTTCAGAATTCGAACTTCATCCAAATATCAAGGCATCTCAGATTGGTACTTCACCATGGCAGAGCGATATGACCATTGGAGGCACTATAACCGTGAGATTGACGTTCCCGAACAATTAGAACAGCAGTTATGATCAGAAATCTTGCCATTGGACCGTTAGGACCGCGCCGTAATGGAAAGAACTGCATTAATGAAGGCTTCTTGTCCGTTGGAAGGATCTGTTACATCATTGTCTACTTATCTCGTCAACTTTTGTGCCGAGCACACTTTCACGAATTGTATCTAAGCCAACAAGAGAACTCATTTTTATTGTGTTATGCTTATTTAGACCTTGCCATCCATTCTATTGCATTGAGAAATTGTTCATCAGCCTGAGATTTCCTATCTCGAGCGTGCATGTCAGATGAGCTCAGCGCTGTGGAAAAGTCAGTGGAGGAAATTTTAATCGATCTAATGGCAGAGAGAGTGATGTCCACAGGAGTTCAAGGCTCATTGACGCGAGGAGTGCAAGCCTCCCCTTCAACTTCTCATAGATCCAAACCATCCCGAGTTGCAGATGAGAAAATAACCAAGAATCAAGATGACTTGGAAAACGTAAAGTTAATCCCTTCCATCCTGCCTGACTAAATCTCACCTCTAGTCGACGTAGTTAATCGTGACAGTGTCCCCAGGGACTTAGATTACACCTTGGTTACTGCGTACCTCCCGAAGGAGATACACACAGGCAAGCCTCAACTGGATAAGATCATGACACTAAAGATCAACGACTTTAACCTAGGGAATCACAAGAACTTCATCATGCTTGCTCCTCACAGGTATTTGACTAGGACGAAGGGGAAGAAGTCGAGGATAATCCACCAACCATGGACTATGGACCTCGCGCAGTCCACCATCCTGAACGTAATGAAAATACCCTATTTTGGAAGGCACCGGGAGGTTAACGTGTGTGTTAAGATTCTACTATTGAGCTTCCATGGCAGTTATTTGTCTCTAGATAGACGCATCACCATCAATCCGACGTTGATCCATCGAATCACCGGATTGAGCATGCAGGAACCAGACCCGCAAGACTTTTACCCAGGGAAGGTTGCAGACCGTGCCCTTACATAGAATATCAAAGATACATGCATCGATGTGGAGAAGGGGAAGAGAGGCTACAAGGTATCCTCCATCTAGAATGGCGCAGTGCACATTTCTTTCCAATTGATTGTTGGTAAGCTAGTCTAGAAGAACAGAGCCATGCAGGTCACAGGGTTTGTTGTTGACCTCGTAGGGAAATGCGTGGAGGGGCTACAAATGAATTGGGAAAAATACTTAGTGAACCAGTTAGACCAAGATTGTTGTGAATCTCAAGATCAGGGCTATGAGTTCCATTTTAGTTGGTTGTTGATCCTCATCACGTTCATAGCTTGGGAGATGTCGGAAGGTGCAAAATTCCCTGAACTAGATCCATCTGAACCCTTAGCCATGAAGTTCACTTCACTATGGTATTCAATCGATATGGGAAAACAATGGAAATCAAACGCAGTGTTCCACACCTACTACCTGCAGTTAAAGAGGGCTATTGAGGTTGTCCCTCGTATAACGTCGAACACCCTTAACAGGTTCAGGCCATTTGTGAAGTTCCACACAGACAGAGTTTTTATCTACATCACTGCACGCGGAGACAAACACAAATAAGTACTACAGAGTTATTACAAACTCACAGAGGAGGACCTAGAATAAATAACTAATGAGTGGACTATAGAGCTCCCTATCCCTGTTGACCCCACAGAACTGTTCGATCCCGATCTAATTGAAATCTCGGTGATCACTCGTGAAGGGAATGATACACTTGGAACTAGCAGAAGGAAGAACATAGAAGAAGTCCAACAACTGAGAAATGCATCAGAGAAAATGCTTCAGAATCACTTGGAGGATAACGTGATGATGAAGTAGATAAAGAAGAGAAAAATGGAAAAGAATATCAGCAGAATCAAGGTGAAGTAACACCGCCACAGAATCCCCCTGATGATGCAAAGTCATCTCACAAAAGAAAGGTTTCTCCCATGAAACCCACGTCGTGGAAGAAGTCATAAGATAGTAAGACCAAGTTGCAGACTGTGCTCACACTCGATGACTTTGACTTCATCATCGCATTTGTATCAGACACTTCGGAAGATATTTTTCAAAGAAATGAAGCTAAGAAAGAGACCATGTATGAAAAAAATGAAGAAAAACTGTGAGGGGTACAACAGGCCCTTCACTCCAGTCATGTAGTGTCCACTGCACTCCCTCCATCAGAAGAAATAAAGTTAGGAGATGAGCCTACCCAACTCCGCAGACTAGTCGATGCGACTGAATCCCGCCTTGGTCATGCACAAGAAGAAACAGAACATGCCACAGTGGCCCTGAAGCAAGCACAAGAGGAAGTAGTAGAGTAATCCAGGGTTGCGCAGCAAGAGAAGGCTTCTCTCCAAGAAAATTTTGAAGAGGAAAAGGCGCAGATCCAGCAAGAGAAAGAACAGATGCTCGTGGAGCAGGTTGGAGTAAAAGAAGTAGTCAGCAGAGCACTTCTCTATGTGACGGGATTAGAGAAAAAGGAGGAAGACCTAGTGGAGCATCAAGTAGCACAACTTGTTGAATCCATACAACAGCTTCAACAGAGAATATCATATCTAGAGATACAAATAGTACCAAGTACTCCGCAGGATGTGCAAGACCCAAGAGACGCCACTACCCGGAGTGCAGTTGAGAGGATCAGAGCATTAGCTTTGGAATTTCAACATATTAGTAGTAGAAGTGCACAGACTTATGAGCGACTTACTGAGGACCCTAAACTAAAGACACTGGAGTCACAGCTCTAGGAGGAAAAGCAGCAAGCAGTGACAGTACAGGTGTAGTTGAATATCTTGTCAGTAGTTGAGAGAGTGAAACAATCCCAAGAATAGCACACTGTTAAACAGCACGTCCATGCCATACAGAGCAAAGTCATGGAAGTGACTCAGAGGCTCCAGCCAGTCCAGGATGCATCTTGCCAACTATTCGAAGAGATTCAAGGACGAGGAGTAGAGCTGGAACAAGTAGTCACTTCAGTTGAACAGCGCTTAGAGGGACCTGTGAAGAAGGAAGTTCTTCAAGAGTTCACCAAGCAGGAGGCATTAGCGAAGCAGTAGGTCGAAGTAGCTCGAGCTAGGCTCGAGGATTTTGAAGCAGAGCTACCCAGTTCAGAGCGACTCAGGTCAAGTCACAGGTGAGTGTTGGGGGCATGTTGGCCCTTGACCAAGTTTTGGAGATCCTTGGTCAGGTTTGACCTATTTTGGGACTTCGACAGGCTGTTGAAGATAGAGCGCAAGTCGAAGCGGAGATCGTGGGATCTCCGCCCCTTTTTAGGTATTTTTGGGTTTTGGGCTTATGTAACGGGTATGGGGATCTCGGCCCATGGGTTTACCCATGTTTAGGCCCATTTTGTAATGTATAAATAGAAATATAGGCTATGTAAGTAAGTGGTGTGATGTTAGGCGCAAGTGTGTGTGATGTTAGGTGCTAAGGGAAAGTAAAGGCCAATGTGCTAAGTGAAAGTGATAGTTGTAAATGCTTTGTGCATAATGTATGATACTTGCAAGGCTAAGTGCAAGTGACTGTAAGAGATTGTGTAAGGGCTTTGTACTGTAACCTAGCTCGGGGAAGGAGTATCTGGTGAGGTGTGTGCATATCTCCTACCCTATGTAGAGTAGGATCTTGTGGCTCTGTGCATGTATAATATTGACAGAAGACAATAAAGAGAAGAAGAGTTGGTGGACATAACCCCAGGCTGGGGTGAACCACGTATATCATGTGTTGTGTTTGCTTTGTGCATTATGGTTGTTTTATGGTTCATATGATTAATTCTTAGTAAAATGATGTATTCTTAGATGAATATGATAGCTTAGTGCCTAATCATCTGAATGAGATATTAGATCTGATCTATGTTGATGTGCTTAGTTCTTGAATGTGTTGAATCTTGTTGAATACTATGTTGCGTTGAGTTAGGGTTTTTCTGTGTTGTAGACAAAGGTTAAGTACTAATGAATGAAAATTGCTAAGTGATCTATTAGATTATTGTAATCACATATCTGTGTCCCAGCTAAGGTTGAATACACTGGAGTCCTACAACCACCCCTGCTTCTACCTCGGGTGAGACTTCATTTGCTTCGCAGGTGTTGCCGAAAGGGCCGGTAGTTAGGATTTTGTTGGTGCATTGTTGAAGTGTCGAACCCTGGGTATGCCCCTGTGCCAACATAAGGTAAGAAGTGAGCTCAAATATGTTATGATCAAGATAGACTATGATCCTATAGTCCATCAGGTCATTGATATTGTTGTTGTTGATATGCCATAAGGTTATCGTTTAATTTTTAGCAGGGATAGGTCTGCAAAACTGCAGGGTTATTTCTCTACATAATAGACCCACTTGTGGATTACATACAAGGGTAATCCAAATCAAATATGGTTGAACAACGAGGCTCATAAGAAACATATGGTAACATAATTTGAAGGTAAGAATAATCCCATTAGTTTTTCTCATACTTCTTTGGGAAATTACTTTTTAGAGACTGACCATGGTTGTTATGAAACACGGCCATCTTTTTTCAAACAGATAAACAATATTAACTCCTTCACTACACTCTAACTAAAGCTAATTATTGTACTATAGTAGAAGTAGACAAATTTTGTTTTACTAACTCAATCTTAGACATTAACTTTTGGAATTTGTTTTTCAATGGCTCCAAGTCTGAGGAATGAGTCGGGGCAAGATGCATTTTTATTGACCCTGAAAAAGCATAAAACTTGTATATCTTGTATATTAGAGTTCAACTGCACCAATAATACAGTCATATATGAAGCCTTGGTACAAGGATTGAAGAAGGCCATCAACCTTAATTTAAAATGCCTTCGCATTTTTGGTGATTTGGAGATAATTGTCAGACATGTAAGAAACATTATACACTTCTTGTCTCCCCACCTAAAAGGTTACCAAAATGAGGTATGGAACTTAACAATTATTTCGATGCATTTAATATCACCGTTATACCTCATTCCCAAAACGTTGTTACAGACACTTTAGCTAACGCAGTGTCTAGGTACACACCCCTCAATAATTGTTTTACTATTGAAATCATTTTCAATCCTTCCATACCGGAAAATTTCATGAACTAGAGAGTGTTCAATAATGGTCCTCGGGATATAGATTTCCTTACCAACGCTAATGTATTCCAAGATGTCATGAAAGATGATGAAGTGCAGAACAACATCTTCGGGACTATCAGGATGGAGCAAGTAATATAAAATCTAATTGTATCTTGAGAAGTTTGTTATCACTTGAAAAGTTGTTTGATCTGCAAACTAAGTTCAAAATGCGTATGAATCCAAAGACAGATAGCTCCACTATGATGCATGCTCTGGTGAATCTAGACACTCATGAATAACCCAAATTCATAAATTTAGGTACTTTTTGTTCAAATGTGGAGAAACACACCTTCACGTAGTTATTTAAGAAGTATCGTGATGTATTTGCTTGGACTCATGAAAGCCTGAAGACATACGATACTCGCATTATTAAGCACAGTATTCCTATCAAAGAGGGTGTCAAATCATTTCAACAAAAGCTAAGGAAAATACATCTGACTCTTGAACTGTAGATTCATAATGAGTTAAATAAATTCTTGGATGCCCATATCACCTTTAAAGTTTTCCATTCTACATGGGTGTCCAATATGGTACTTGTTAGGAAGAAGTGAGGGGTGATCAGACTATGTGTTGATTTCAATAATTTAAATCGAGCCTCTAAAAAGGACAATTACCTTGTTCCCCCAATGGAACAAATCTTACAATGTGTCTCATGTTCCCAAATGTTTTCTCTTTTGGATGGGTTTTTTGGTTACAATCAGGTTCTCGTAGTAGAACCAGACCAGTTAAAGACCACTTTCAGGACGGAGTGGGGAATGTTTGCATATCGTAGAATGTCCTTCACTAATAAATGCTAGTGATACTTTTAATATTGAAATGGATATATCATTTAAAGGTCTGATCGATCATAGCATGGTGATTTACCTTGATGATGTTACAGTCTATTCCAAGCAAACAGGTGATTACTTGCAACATCTGAAACAGATTTTCGAAAGGTGTAGAAAATATGGTATTTCTCTAAACCCCAAGAAAATCATCTTTGATATTTCATAAGGTAAACTATAGGAGCATATTATTTCTAAGAATGGGATTTATATTGACCCAAAATGCACCAAATACATCATGTATATCCCACCCCTACACAGCAAAAGGTATATGCAGTGTTTTTTTCAGGAAAATTAATTTCATAAGAAGATTTGTTCCTAATTTTTTTGAAATAGTCAAACCCCCTCAGTAGATGATAAAGAAGGATGTTAAATTCAAATGGACATATGTTGAAAAGTAGAACTTCGAGATGATCAAGGTCACCATAGTTTCTTCCCCTGCACTCCAAATTCTAGATTTCACTAAAGATTTTTCATTGTACACTTTTGCTTCAGATCATTCTCTTGTAGCATTGCTCAATCAAAAGGATCAACAAGGGAATGAATGTACCATAGTGTTCATGAGCACTGGACTTCAAGGTGTTGAGATAAACTATACACTATTGGACAAGTAGGCTTTTGTTGTTCACAAATATATTAAGCATCTCAGACCTTATATACTGAAAAATCACACTGAGGTGATCATTCTCACCCAGAGGTTAGATCTCTCTTTGTACAAAGGGAATTGGGTGAAAGACGAGGAAACTAGATGATTTCTTTACAAGAATATGACCTCAAGTTAAAACCAATAACTATCGTCAAAGGTCATGGCTTGTGTAAGCTAGCAACTGGGGCCACGAATCCCAAGGATCAAGAAGAAGAAGGATGGAAGGAAGAACCAACACTCTATACATAATAATATCCTTACATTCCTTCCATCGAAATTCATGGTATAATGATCTCAAGTAGTGCGTTCAGAATGGCACTTCCCCTGATCATATCAATGCCAAACAAAGAAGGGAACTAAGTTTGAAGTTTTCCCAATATCAATTGGTTCACAATATCTTGTTTACAAAGAATTATGATGGATTTCTCCTCCAATGTCTCGAAAAAGAAAGATTCCTATAGAGTTCTCAAAGACTTGCATGATGGACCAGTTGGAGGTCATTTTTCTAGAGAGACCACAGCCCACAAAATTTTAAGTGTTACCCTAATAATCCCAATGTTTATTAAGTTATTTATTTTTTTCTAGATTATATTCTTGAAGTTGTGTATTTCCTAGGTTGGCCTTGTCACATCCTTGTCATAGTGATTATCCTTGATTTTTTGGTCAAGGACACTTGACATATTGAGATAAGCTATGAGAGGTATATAAATTCTCTACCTCTCTCCCACTATGTAAAAATATTTTTCATTGATCAATAAAATTGTGTGTCTGAGGACACTTTTGGAGTTTTAACATTAAGAACCAGGTACTATTGGCCTACAGTATTCAAGGATGCCCATGCTTACTCTTTTAGCTATGACATCTGCTAGAAGTCAGTCGGAAGAGAGAGAAAGGCAGTTGTTCCACGTCAACCTGTTGTTGTTGAAGAGCCTTTCTAACAATGGGGACTGGACATAATCAGTGAGATCAATCCTCACTCATCTAAGAAACATAGGTATATTCTAACCGCCACATATTATTTCACCCATTGGACAGAAGTTGTACCATTAAGCAAGGTAAATGATGAAGTGGTAATCAATTTTCTAGAACAACACATTTTGACCAGGTTTGGAGTACCCACCACTCTTATATTTGATAATGCTACATATTTTTCATCTTTGAAATTGATTGAGTTTTCTCTAGAGAAGGGGATCATTTTAAAATATACAACCAACTATTACCCCTAGGGTAATGGCCTGGCTGAATCCACTAACAAAAATATGATATTTATCCTTAAACAAATTGTAGTTGACCAGCAGAGGAATTGGCACAATGCATTACCTAACAACCTTTGGGATGACCATGTTACACATAAATCATACATAGGGACCTCTCCTTACTTTCTCTTTTATGCGAAGGAGGCCATCCTCCTTGTTGACGATAAAAATCGCAATGAGGATTTCGCCCGTAAAGTATTGCGAAAGCCTATTATTTAAACTAAGCTAATGATATATAATACTAGTAGGTGGGACCCCCTTGTAGAATGGAGGATCATAGATAGTCTTATTACACATTTTATGATGTTGTTTCAATGTTGCTTACAGGGTTCTACATGATTGATGATGAAATATTTTTTTTGTTTGCGTCACAATGGCAGATGGATAATGAATTTTATGTGTTGGTTTTGTTTCTCTAAGCTCTAAAATTCCATGTATTAATGACTTGTATTTACTATTGGCGCCACGATTCATTACTTGTTACACCTGCACAAGAAACATGTTAGTTATAACAAGAGACAAGAGAAATATGGAATAAATCCAAGAAAAGGAAACTATGTTATGTTATGTTATGTTATACTATGTGCAATTGAAATTTAAAGAAGTTGATGTTACTCCTAACTAGCAATGTTAGTGGCTATACGATTTTATTGAGTTATATGGGGTGCATGTGATATATGTTAAAGTATGATTTTGGCAATTGTTAATATGGATCGGGTGGTGCAATTGGCAAGCAATGTGTGCAAGTTTCGATGCATGGATTAATGGCATGGATTAATGGTTGGTTGGTTGTCGTGTACTACGTAATTGAATGAGATGGAGGATGGAAGTGACATGCAGTAAATGCACGTCACTCCATACTTCTCCCACTGGTCGTCACCCTAGCATGGTTATTTTTCATTTGGTTTTTCCTGTGGTTAAGTTCTGAGATTCAGGCGTGGAAGGAACTGCTCGACCAAGCTCGCATTTTTAAGGCCATTTGGTTACATGTATATTTTTTTCACCCATCCATGAATTCACTCAGTGTATGAAATAAATGTTGTCTCGGTAATGTGTTGATCTGTGTTTTCTTGAGGTTGGAAACTATGTAAACAAGTGGTGTTTTCTCTGGAATGATTGTGTGTGTTATTCATTGCAAATGGAAAAATTGATGGTTGGAGGCGCGATTTCATTGGTTGTTCGATGTGGTGGAAGTTGTGATGGATCTCTATTGTATTTATGGGATTTTGTTGGAGGGTTTCATTATGTTTTTCCTTCCTGGTCGTCTCCTCACAGTTATGATAACCACAACCAATTGTATTTGGTGCTATGGGGTTGTTGTGTATGATTTGAACCACCTTTTGGTCACTGCATATCTTTTTCCACCTGGTCATGGGCTCATTTTACTTTATTGGTATTCGCACAGTTGGTTATGGGTGGATATTATGCCAAGAAACATGTTTTAGGGTTGTTGGTAGTACCTAGGCTCTACATTTCTATCAGCATTATTCGGCTTTTGGGGAAAACCATGAGGGTTGTGCCTCTACGTGTTCTTGGTGTTGGTTACTGGCCAATAAGAAACATCTTCTCCTTAGCATCATAGTCTCTCCTACTTGGTGTCAAACTGTCACCCCATACTACAAGCTAAGGGTTATAAGGTTGTGGTTCCACCATGCTTGTCTCGAAGGCTCTCACCTACTGTTGATATGGTTGACCTCCAATCTCCCTCTGTTTGGTTCCACCGAGAGAACCCTTGATTATTTTGTCATTAGTTACAAAGCCTGGTTTTGATAAACTAACCAGTCGCACCCTGTTGGGCATCTTGTTAACTGTCATAAATTTGTTTGAGTAATATTGACATTGATTGTTGGCTCGTCTCTGTTTGATCGGGTTGATTGGAGAGTTGTAATTGGAAATGATAATGGGCATGCAGTTGTTGCCTCCCTTTGTTGTGACAGTTGAATTGATAACTCATCATTGTTTTAAATGGTTTTATTGGGAGTAATTGGATATGTATAGTCACAGAGATGCATCTTTGCGTTATGTGTTGGTCTGTGTGTTCCTACAGCATGGTATAAAATGAAGTTGGTGTTTGTTGCGTGTTTAATTTATCTCGATCAGGATTATTGCAAGTTGAAGAGTTGATAATTGTGGCTTGGATGTCTACTGTGTATGATTTATGTAGACATTGTGCTTTGTTTTGTTGTAATTGCACAATCAGAGATGAGCACGGGGTTTTGGTAGTATGGTTTCATTGAAAAATTAATTGTTAAATTTGCCAAGGAATGAAATCATGCATGTATGAAAAGAGTTTGTTCAACTCAGGAAAGACCTGTGTCTATGTTTGATTTGAGAAATTAATTTATGGGTAGTGATTGATGCTTTTTTTAATGTTGAACAAAGTTGAAACAATATGACTGTGTGTTCCTTGGATTTTGGTTTAAATATGAAAGGGAAGTAAATGAAAGGAAACAAAATTATTTTAACAAGATGGGTGAAAGTCATGACGATTTTGAATATGATTATTCTGTGTTAATTAAAAGTTTTTAAGGAAATTGAATGTAGGAAAGTGAACAAGTTTTAACACACAGTAATTGTTTAATTAGCCACAGTAATTGTTTAAATGGTGTTGGAATAGTTGTATTGAATGCATAAGTGTTTTATGGATTAATTAATTGGTTTTTCGAACAGTATTCACTCTTTTTCCCTACCATTATTTCACTTTTCATTCACTACAATTCTCCTCGCCTTCCCATATTCACTATCCACTACTTGTTCCTAAAATTTAATTATAGTTAATATAAGTTATGTATTATGAAAGTTAAGGGACCACAAGGATGAATTACAGTGATATATTCTTTTGGTTTATGATACAGTTGATTGTTTGATGTCTGTGAGTAGTAATCGTGATCTTTTCCCCCTCATTTTAACATTTTTCACTCAATGCAACCCCACACATATCCCATAATCCTTATTCGCCCCCTGCTCATTAACGAATATTAAACAATTGTATGGATTGGATTGCATGAGTCTGATATGTTGCTGAGCCAAATTTTATTTCATATTTTAAAAGAGTTGTCATGTATGGTTGTTAAAGAAACTATTTACTAATCAATTATGCATACAAGAATGAGATTTTTCAACAGAGGTATCCATGGCAGGGGTAACCGAGGAAGAGGTAATTGGAATAGGGGCCCTAGAAAGCCAAGATTCTCTATACACTTTGATGCAGACTCGCAAGAGTTAGGCTAGCTATTGCAAGATGGATTTTTTAACTGGATTGGGAAAGGAGTGGTCCAACCTAGGCCTGAAAGGCCTCCCTTCCAAGACCCACAGGTCCCTGGTATCCCAGTACCTCCTCATGTCTCATTGCAACCTAAAGTCCCTAAAAACAACAGATGGCAAGAGATTTTCCACCCGACAGTCTCCCAAAATCGTGGCTGGCCTAACTTGTATCTACCTGCTCCTCCACCTATCAATCAAATTGTCCAAGTTTCCCTTGTCCACTCACTAGTACAGTCTTCCCATGCAAGCAAAAGGTTAAAAACTAAGGCCCACCATGCCCCTCACAAAGGAAAAGCCATTGTTTCTCCTTCCTCACCCTCAAATGACTCTGATAAATCTGTGTCCTCTCGCATGCATTTGAGAGATGATTGCTCTCATGTGATCAGTGAGATTAGGCCTAAAGGATCCATACATCCTAAGGCAAATTCATAGAGATCAAAAGGTGACAACAGCAACAAGGGAAAGATTGCCTCCCATAGTGGAAAATATGGATTTTAAGTTTTTATTTATTAATTGTTGAGAACAATTGACTTCTGAAAATTTGGATAGCACACTATTTTTTGGGATATATGGGTAATATATTTTGGAAATAATTTCAATTATCATTGATATAAATTGTCAAAATATGAATGTTATTATGGGAGCCACAAGGAGGGATGTTTTTTTTGATTAACTAGTTGTGTTATGACTGTTAAAGAACTAAAGGGAGTCACAAGGGGTCCTACCTACTAGTTATTATTTATTTAAAACCCTTATTATGATTTTATTATTTTTCCCCCTTAACTAAAAAGTTGGTTGAGTTTTTGTTAACTTAACTAAAGAAGTAGTTCAACTACTTTAACCAATTCTAATTTGCTTAAAGGTAAAATGAAAAGGAGGAACAAGAGGAGAATAGAAGGAGAAGCATACTAAGGTTTGCTCTTTGAGTTTTTGTTGAGATAATTCAGTTTTCATTCATTCCTTAATTCATTAGAAGCCTAATTTTTTTTTATGATAGCAGGGTTTTATTGTAGATAGCAAGATTCAGGGTTGAATTACATCATTCATACACTTGTTTTTCAGAGGTGTTGATCTATCTTTGACAGTCTGTGTAGACTTGTCTATTTGTGAATTAGATTTCATGACTGACAAAGGCTATTGTGCAAAGTCGAGTGGGCAGCAATCTATGGTAAGCTGATCCAGCTTTTAAAGTTCAGTTTTTTACTTTCTGTCAGAAGTTATTTTGTATGTTTCATCAGGGACATCTAAGTTTGAATTTGGTCCAAAACTTCCTCAGGAAATTTTGTAAAGAGAACGATTCCTTGATGAATTGGAATGAAATAAATGATTGTTTTATGTCTCATCTATTTTGATTATTGACTTGGTGTATTTACTTATGTCTCTATATTTATTTCACCATCTATTATGTTCATAAAATTACATAAATAATGAATTTTTCAGCAAGCTTTTATTTATAAAAAAACCAGCCTAAGCACTTGTAAACAATACTTGTGAATTAGGATACCAATTTTGATGGCTATAAATATAGGGTGATATTCCTGTCTATCTTTCTTTAGCCAAGAAAGATCTGAAAATGCTTGAGTAAGATCATTTTATATCTTTTCCTCAACACTCCCTTCAAACATCTATCTCCCTTCCCTTCATCTCACACAACAATCATGCAGGACAGAATGCCCTGTCATCCAGAAACGCATTAACACCTTGTTAAAACTAGAAGAGAACTACGCCAAAGCTAAAATGAAATTTGAAGCTTACCAACGAACTATTAAACATTGGTTTGATGAAAATTATGCAAGCGAAAAATAATTTCAAGTTGGTGACTTGGTTCTCAAGTGAGACAAGCCACACGAAGACAAAGGAAAACACTCAAAGTTTCAACAATTGTGGTTGGGCCTTTCATAGTCAAGGAAAATAATGGCCTAAGTACCTACAGATTGCAAAATCTTGAAGGGGATGTAGACCTCCTCCCCGTCAATGGCCAAATTCTTAAATACTATGTTAGTTATCCTTTTAGGTAGTTTTCCCTTGTATATAAAGAAATAAAAAAAAAAAATCATCCTTAGTTTTGTTATGTTCCTGTTTTACTTTTCACACATGTTTCCTTTGTTTTTATGCTTTGCATTTTCCTTGCTTTTGAATCTAGTTATATTTCCCCCTCTCTCTTTCAATATTCTTTCCTTATACTTCTAAGAGAACTTGGTGTCATGGATCTAAACAACTTTTAAGATGTGACACATTGGTATCAAAATCCTGGAAATCTACATTTTGGCTTCTAGACATAACTCCATATGTCTCTATGAAACATTGTTGTGCATTACTCTGAGTAGGATTCAGCAATGGAACATAGTTCATTAACAGATGAGCACTGCATTCTTAATTGTAGCAAGACTGAGATAATATTCATATCCAAGAGCAAGGTTTTGTGTTTGTCTAGAACTAACAAGAATGGAAACTACCTTAGGAAGGCCTATGTAGTACTCAAGGTATGTTGTTCAGAAAGTTAGCTCATCTATAATCAAGTTGGTAGATCTCACTTTCACAGGTGTCATCCCACATTCCATTAAAGGAATACTAGGATCCCCCCATCCACCCCCCTCTCTAAATTTAAGAGAGTCATATTATAAAGGTAAAAGCTTGGGGAAAGGAATTCCAACTCATGTGGGACATGCAAGTATCTTTGTTGGGGCTATGGAAGCTCATTGGAAACGAATTAAGGCTTGTGAAATCAGGGTGACTCTTTCTTGGCTATGGATGCTCGTTGGTAGTAGAGAAACACAGAGAATTGCATAATCAACTTGTATTCTCAGCATTCTTGATGCATCATTTCCTTGTAATACTTCATCGGCCTGCCCAAAATAGTCTATTTCAAAAGAGTATACTATGATAATCAATCTACTTTGGTCACGACTATGACCTCTCCCTTGCATCATTCAAACTTGTCTCTTCAAGTTATGCACTTTTGAAAACTATGGGACCTACTCATTCTCCCTTGGGTCATGCACCGCAAGTGTTTTCATTCTTTGAAATCTCATGTTTAGACACCTTTTGCAGAGATTCATGGCTTCACCCAGTGTGTCACCAATTGTTGTGTCAAGCATCAACACCTTCCCTTTTTCTGTTGGGTATGTGTTATATTCTTTGCACAACTAGAACAAGTGTTTGCTACGTTGCACCAGGTTCATAGGGGGGTTTGAGGGGGGCGGGGGCTAGGCCCCACCTTGGGGGGTCGCAGGGGGGCGATATCCCCCCTACATAGGGATTTGGGGATAGCACCCCCGAGAAACAAATTTTGCCTCGGGAAATGTGTCGCATGTTTTTCTTGTTTTTCGTGTCGCCTCAATTTTCATGTCCATTGTTGGGTGGTTTTTCAGCACATGGTTTTTGCCGATGGTTTTCTATTTCCAGTTAAGGAATTAGGGTTGTTGACTAATCCAGGTCATTGGGTTAGGGTTTTGGATGTCGTTGGCTCCTATATGTATATTGTATTGTAAACAATGTATCACGATGAATGAATATAATATATGTTGGTTTTCTCGGTTTGGGTTTCCAGGGGAAAAATATCTGTGTAATGTGTGTATTTTCCATTGTATCTTTTATGTTCTTTTACTAAAAATATCTTTGCAATAAATGGTGTACATGGTTAAAATCTACATTTTCTTGTGTCCTTTCTCATAGAGTCAATTTTAACCAAGAAAATGGGACCCCCTTTTTGTTTTTTATGTCTCTCTGAGCTACCTCGACTTCTTAATCTTCTTAAAGTCTACCCATGCCTCTTTAAGAAATTGTTTTAAACTTGTAATTTGGTTTGGTTTATGGCATATGACTTAATGTTTTCTAAGAAATAAGTTGTTTCATATCGGCTAACTTCCCACAAACTCTATTGATACATCGGTGGATTTTATATCGTCATCTCTGGTACACTATAGTTATGCATCAGTGTAGTTGTTAACAACCTCATCGGTACATTGAAGGATTTTTCATGATCTTCTCGGGTACACAAGCCCCTTGACCAGAAAAATTCCTCCCAAGTATGAAAATATACCAGTGGACTTCCCCTCGTCGCTCTCAATACACATATCTTGCAACCAAGGAAGCTAATAACATCCCCTCCGATACACAAAGCCTTACATCGGTGAACTTGACAACTTTGTTTCACATAACACAGGTGGACTTCTCCCCAACCTCTCTAATACATGAGCTAGTTCATCAGCCACGTTACCTCGATCCCCTCCGACACATTGTAGCTTAGGACCGACAAAGTTGATACAAACTCATCGGTACGCTGATATACTTTCAAAGAGCCCCTCCACATTTATTTTCATGCAAAGTAAAAAATCTTATAAAAGGAGATCTCATAGTCTCAATAAGTCTCATTATTTGTCAAACAACAAAGCAAGAGGGAGAGTGTATCTGAATAACGTTTAAGAACCCACTCATTGAAAGATGATAATCATTCCTCGATCCCTCCACATCGTCCATGTGTTGTTACAAATACTAGGTAGGCCTCCTTTCTCAACTTGCCATGTGTCTTGTCTATTTCTGGCAATTGGCTATGTTTACTTATGGTTAAATGTTGCGAGGAAAGCAAGTCGAGAGACCCGATCCCCTTATCTCTCCTCGAATAGTCGACATCTTTTACCATGTGGATCTCTAACCAATGGAAACCCTAGATTTCTCTGACCTTTCCTTACCTCCTGCATGTTCCCTCACCTTAACCATATGACCTCGATCCTGGTAAAGTACCTCCAATCCAATTTCCCTAATTATTTGGCAGTACCCAAATTCAATCCATTAAGTAAATTCTCCATCCATAGAGCTACGTCCTATCTCATTGACATTCAATATTTTCTCCAAGTTTTAAAGGGGTCTTTCTCAAATCAAACATGCCTCGAGCACCCATCCTGATCTAGTTCGATTGACATATTCTTAATTTGGAGCTTGGTGTTGAGCATAACGACACTCTAGCCAAGCCTTAATCCACTTCCTACCCTAGTCAAACACTTAGTTGGATTTCGAGTTTGTATATACATCGAGGGAGTTGTTGCAAACCTCGTCAACCCTTACCCTTCCATATCAGTGAAGATGTTTCCAACTTCCCCGACGCACACCTTTCGCCACATCGATAGAGTTTCCAAGATGGACATCAAAACCATCAATTCTATACCGACAATGTTTGTAATATTTCTCCGATGTAAAATTTTCTTTGTCGACGATGGTGACAATATCGTTGCCAATACTCATTCTTTCATACCAGGTGTTAGTACTAGAAGTATCACCTAGACTATTATAGGTGTGAGCCTAATACCCATTAGAAAAAATTGTAGGTTTGTAAAAATAAGAGTTTATTTCAAAATATAGTGAATGGGTGAGGAACGCAGTGAAACATCAGCACAAAACTTCCAGAAAATATATATCAGCAAGCAAGGCTTGATCAATCTCAAATCAGTGTTTAAGATATAAATGGAAAGATGGAATAATTAGTATAAAAAGTAGAATACATGCATCAGTTTACATCAGGTAATTTTGGAACAAATACAGTAGAAAACTCATCAAGTAGGAACTTCCTAGTCAACAAGATAAATTACTTCAACAACACTTGCACCAGTAAAAACACAGTAAATCTTTTACTGTATCGGGAACAAGTACCAAGATGAATCCTTCATCAATAGTAAGCATCAAAGAAAATCTGAAACATGGAATATGGTAAAGAGAATAAATTGATCATTAACTTCTCAAGATTCTTAAGTTTGATACATACAATCTGGAAAAACTCTATTACGAGAATAAATATATGAGTCTCACAAAAGTCACTCTCCTCCTCTCCAAAAGTTACATCCCTCATAAAATATCCAAATACATCAAAAATATATCTAGGAGGTCGCAACTTGCTCCATGCATTCGATTCTTTTCCTTGGAGATATGTGGCAATAGACAGACGGACAAAAAACAAACAAACTGCTAGTTTTCAGGAAGTTGTTGGTAGTATTAAATACAATTGCAGCCAACTCATTGCATGAAGACTTGACGGAGTTGGATCTGAGGCACAAGTGTCCATTGATGTCTAAATTATATCTAAGGAGTTACTCTAACCCTTCATGATAGGCGGCATCCCTCCTGCAACTCGGATTCTAATCAGACTGTTAGAGTTTGCAGCGCATCTACAGAATTCGCTGCAAACTTTCTTGTAGGTGATATTTTCAACTTTTCTCCCAAACTACAAACTGGGTTGGGCTGATTTTTGGTCATAAATTCACTGACATAATGATTCATCTCCACACAAAAATTTAGAAGAACCCATATCATAATTTAAATGGTATGATGAAAATATGATTATGTTGTGTACTAATATGTTGTAAACTCTATCAATTTAGCAGTTCGCAACACCTTTGCATGATGCGCTGCGAACTTTCCTGTAGGTGTCATTTTGTATTATGATCACTACAATTGATTTCAAAACCATGGACACGAGATTTCAAACCTATGTTGATGCCTTTTATAACCTCTGATCCATGCAGGATGACTCCCAAAAATAGCAAGTGGGCAAAATCATGAACAACATAAGACAAAAATGTTCTTTAATATATGAGGAACCATGACAAAAATGATATACTACTGCAAAAACAAATGGTGCTCTGTATGCTCCTTTAATTGTTGTACTTATTCCTTTGGTGAGTATCCATGATAATTAAATTAAAACCCCCCTCTGATAACAGTTGCTACCAAAGTAAGTGATGGAAACTAGTAAATGAAGGTTTTACTACTTGATTGGCAATAGTTAGGGTTTTGCTAGCAAGAGGATTTTATACTTAAAGCAATAGTACAGAAGCTAAAAGAGACTCAAAATGATAAAAGGAGTTAAATATAACAACCTAAAATTGAAACAAACCTCCAATAGACAAATTTCCAAGCGACTGTGTAAAACAGATGGTTTGCAACGCATGCGTTGTGAACTTTATGTAGTTGATGTTTTTATTTTTCCTCTCAAATGAAGAATTGGGTCAGGATTATTTTTTGTCAGCAAATCAAACACATCCTAATGCTTCTCCACACAAAATTTTAGGAGAATCCAAATTGGCATTCAAAAGTTATGATGCAAAAACTAAAAATTGTTGTTATAGGAAAGTTTGCAGTGTAGCTTCAATAGTTCGCCGCAAACTTTAACCACTCCACAGCACACTCATTTGACATGTTACATGACTCTCAAATGGTTGGATGTGACTTTAAATATCTTTGTACACATGTTTTAGAAAAAACACTTGATGATGACCTTCAAAACATGCAAATAAGACCAATACCTTCCCTCTTTATAAATAATGACCACCACCATAATGACATGAAGACTCTTGTACATGCATTCTTATTAGTTTCCTAAACCTAGGATAAAACCAAAACCATGATTTATGGGTATAAAACATGACTCAATACTTTAAGAACCATGACCCTATGATTCAAACCTAAGACTTCAAACAAGTGACTGATATAGGAAGGACTGATCACGTGACAGAAAAAGACCAATGGTGTCCTTCTGATATCAGACTAACAAAAATTTAGAAATGAGTAAAAGCTTGAATCTTAGACATTCCATGTGTTAACATCTCACTCCATGGGGGATGGCATTCTCCCTGTGAGCCACCAAGAACTCGTAAACCATGTTCCTTTGTCCATTGGGCTATGGAGTCTTATTACTGATCTACTACAAACCAAGAAACAAAAATGCTCAAATGATGAGCTTATTCCCCTACTTCTAACATGATCTCTGAGTTGCTTGATCAGGTGATATCAAAAATCCAATGCAGTCATGCAATGAACTTATCCACTGATTGAATCCCTTGCATAACCATGCTTAATGGAAATTCAAACTGAAAATTAAATCCAATCTGAAAAACTCATCCACTTTGAAGAACCAAATCCACTGATTGATTCTAGGTAACACATAAAGGTCTCTTTCTCTGAGGTTTCCAACAAAAATGCAAAAGGATCTTGAAGAATATGTGTGAATACCACTTGTTGGTCGATAAAAAGGAAAGGACAACATGTGTCTATAGTTTTTTCATGTTCAAAAGTATAGAGTAACATACAAGCTTATGTCTTCATTGTTTCATTTTCATCAAATGTTGATAGTTCTTGTTCTAAGTTTTCAAATGAAATATCATTTTCAGAACAAATGGTAGTAGTCTGATTATTTTCCTTATCATGCATTTCAACCTCAATAAAATTCTCCATATATAGAGATATAGGATCACTAAGAACATGAAAAGTTTGTTGTTGACTTATAATGTTGTCATTATGTTCCAAAAAACCTGTGTGATTTTACAGCTCAACTCTCTCTACTCTATAAGCAACTTCAATTTTTTCTTTCAAAACATTAAATGAAGAAAATCATAAGGGAAATGATTTACCTCCAAATAAGTCACAATTTTCCCTATGATCGAGGTCATAAATAGGTTGAATGCTTTCATAAGACTACTGAAAATAATCCTTTTTTGGATGAAAGGATATTCCTCATGTTTTTTGGAAATCAGCCTCATCATAATCATTGTACTCATCATATAAAGGTAAACCAAAGTCTTCTTGAATATCATAAATAAAAAAATTAGAGACAACATCTTTCTCCTCAATAGACTGCTATGCCAACTCCTTTCCATGGCATCCTTCTTTTTCATGTTTATTGTCAGCTCTGTCTGCATTCCACTCCTCATCCTTAACTTGATTTGAAAATTTTCCACATGCTCTGATATTATCCTCAACCTCTTGAGCATCAATGAACATTTTTTGCAAGGTGACAAACCTCCTTTCTAGGAGAAGAAGAGACAAATCTGGATGAAGAGTTGTTACATAACATAGTCTAGCAGCAATTTCAGGAGGTCGAATATCTAAAGGCATGCTGCAATAAAAACTATAAAATCTCTTTTTGAAAACAGCAAGAGCTTCATCCTCCCTTCTTTTCAAATCATAAAACTCAGCAAAGTATTGATCAAGAGATTTTTTCTCTCCCCAATGTCTTGAAAATGCACCAAATAACTTAGCCCACAAACCAATGGAACCAACCTCTAGATTTTTAAGCCACAAAGCAACATATCCAACCAAAGATTTGGAAAATAACCTCATAACAACATGCTCATGCATGATTTCCAAATTTTCATTGACATTCTAAAAATCTCCCAAATGATTCTCAACTACAATATGATCTTCTCCAACAAAAAGAGGTTGATATTCTAAAAACTTGGGAGGGTAAGGATGAAGAGTAGATGGAAGTTTTAAGGGTTTAAACATTTTTTTTTCTATTTTTCTAGACTGAACATCAATAGGCCGAAAGTGAGGTTCAATGGATTGATTGCAAATTCCAGCAGTGGTGGTAGAATATGGTACTATGATCAGAGAAGGTGGTGAATCAGTTGTATCATTCACATGGTTACAGGGCTAATTGTGTTCAGGAAGGATTTGAATACAAATTACATTGTTCTCATATGTTTCAGATGAAGGACTAGGGTCAACATAAAATATGTAAGAAGAATGCAGACCTTCTTCTTTCAAAGAGGGATATATAGTAGTAGGATTATCGTCATCAAAGTGAACAAAGCAAAGGATGATTCTCCTAATATATGAAGGAAAGGACAGGAAATAACTGATCAAAAATAATATGAGCTCTTGAAGGAAACTAATATATTGATACTTTGACTTCTTGTGTCTTCCTTCCATTTTCTGTTTGAGCTCATTCCTCAGTGGAGTCTTTTAACTTTATTTGAATCACCAACAAGTTCTTCAAATGTGTCCAGTCGCCATGGTGAAAAATTGCAGTATGTTCTGTCACCAATCCTTGCTCACCATCAAGAACTGGTAGTAATCGTTTTCGTACAACCCAAGCAATATATTCAACTTCGTTCCCCAACAACGGCGCCAAAAATGTTAGTACTAGAAGTCTCACATAGACTTCTATAGGTGTAAGCATAATACCCATTTGAAAAACTTGTAGGTTTGTAAAAATAAGAGTTTATTTCAAAATGTAGTGAATGGGTGAGGAACTCAGTTAAACATCAACACAAAACTTCCAGAAAATATATATCAACAAGCAAAGCTTGATCAGTCTCAGATCAGTGTTTAAGATATAAATGGAAAAATGGAAGACTTAGCAGAAAAAGTAGAATACATGCATCAGGTTACATCAGGTAATTCTGGAACACATACAGTAGAAAACTCATCAAGTAGGAACTTCCTAGTCAACAAGATAAATTACTTCAACAACAGTTGCACCAGTAAAAACACAGTAAATCTTTTACTGCATCGGGAACAAGTACCAAGATGAATCCTTCATCAATAGTAAGAATCAAAGGAAAAATGAAACAAAGAATATGGTAAAGAGAATACATTGTTCATTAACTGCTCAAGATTCTTAAGTTTGATACATACAATCTGGAAAAACTCTGTTATAGTTGAGAATAAATATATGAGTCTCAAAAAAGTCACTCTCCTCCTCTCCAAAACTTGCATCCCTCATAAAATAGCCAAATACATCAAAAATATCTCTATGAGGTCACAACTTTCTCCATGCATTGGATTTTGTGACTTGGAGATATGTGGTAATCGACAGACAAACAAAAATCCAACAAGTTGCTAGTTTTCAAGAAGTTATTAGCAGTATTAAATACAACTGCAACCAACTCATTGCATGAAGACTTGATGGAGATGGATCTGAGGCACAAGTGTCCCTTGATGTCTAACTGATCTCTGAGGAGTTACTCAAACCCTTACTGGCAGGTGGCATCCTTCCTACATCTCAGATTCCAATCAAATTGTTAGAGTTTGCAGCGCATCTGTAGGATTCGCTGCAAACTTTCATGTAGGTGATGTTTTCAACTTTTCTCCCAAATGACAAACTGGGTTAGGATTATTTTTGGTCAGAAATTCAATGACATATTGATTCATCTCCGCACAAAAATTTAGAGGAGCCTAGATCAGAATTTAAAATTTATGATGAAAATACGATTATGTTGCATACTAATATGTTGTAAATTGTTTCAATTTAGCAGTTCGTAGTGCCTCTGTAGGACGCACTGCGAACTTTCTTGTAGGTGTAATTTTGTCTCTTGATCAATATAAATTATGTCAAAACCATGGAGACAAGATTTCAAATCTCTGTTGATTCCTTGTATAACCTATGATCCATGCAGGATGACTCCCAAAAACAACAAGTGAGCAAAATCATGAACATAAGACAAAATGCTCTTTAATATATGAGGAACCATGACAAAAATGATATAGTACTGCAAAAAAAAACCATGCTCCATATGCTCTTTTAATTGTTTCACTTCTTCCTTTGGTGAGTATCCATGACAACTAAATTAAAACCCCCCCTCTGATAACAGTTTCTACCAGAGTAAGTGATGGAAACTAGTAAATGAAGGTTTTACTACTTGATTGGCAATAGTTAGGGTTTTGCTAGCAAGAGGATTTTATACTTAACGCAACAGTGTATAAGTTGAAAGAGACTGAAACTTGGAAATGGAGGTAAATATAACAACCTAAAACTGAAAGAAACCTCCAATAGACAAATTTCCAGGCGACTGTGTAAAACAGAGGATGTGCAATGCATGCACTGCAAACTTTATGTAGCTGATGTTTTTTATTTTTCCTCTCAAATAAAAAACTAGGTCAGGCTGATTTTTTGCCAGCAAATTAAACACATCCTAGTGTTTCTCCACACAAAATTTTATGAGAATCCAGATTGGCATTCAAAATTTATTATGCAAAAACTAAAAAGTGTTGCTACATGAATGTTTGCAGCGCAGCTTCAGCAGTTCGCAACAAACTTTAACCAGTCTGCAACGCACTCATTTGACACATGACATGAATCTCAAATGGTTGTATGTGACTTCAAATCTCTTTGTACACATGTTTTAGAAAAAACACTTGATGATGACCTTCAAAACATGTAGATAAGACCAATACCTTCCCTCTTTACAAATAATGACCACCACCATAATGACATGAAGACTATTGTACATGCATTCTTATTAGTTTCCTAAACCTAGGATAAAACCAAAATCATGATTTATGGGTATAAAACATGACTCGTGGATTTAAGAACCATGACCCTATGATTCAAACCTAAGACTTCAAACAAATGATTGATATATGAAGGATTTATCACATGACTGACAAAGACCAACGATGTCCTTTTGAGACCGGACTAACACAAATTTAGAAATGAGTAAAATCTTGACTCCTAAACATTCCATGTGTTAACACCAGGGGACTTTATGCCATCATCATCGGTACTCATTTCCTCATACTGGAAAGCTTCCCCAGATTAACATCAATGCTCTCCTTACTGATTCGACATAGTTTATGACAACCTCATCGGAGCTCTCCTTACCGTTTTGACGGAGTTTATGACAACCCAGCAATACTACCCTGCCATACTGGTGTAGTTCACACCAACTACGTCGAATCTACCTTTATTTATCGGCAAGGATGACAACAACAATACCAATTCACCTAAACTTTTCCTCTAATCCAATTTTCACCAAACTCTCACCATGTCACGAATTATCATCTCCTCCTCAAATGATGAATTTCCTCCAAATATTGACTCAATTAACTCATGGGGAACTGATACAAATTTACACTGACGGGTTCATCTTTAACTACTCGAAAGGCCAATAATTTACACGATTAGAGGAACTAGTGCTTTATTTTCATTGTCATGGCATCCTTTTTATTACTGATTTGATATATTGATTATGAACATGTCTATGTATATTCAAGCATGTCACCCCACAAGAAAGTTGCAAGCAAAGCTCCCATGACAAGAAGAAGCACCAGACAAGAGGAATCCAACAAGAAGAATATCAAGACACCTTGGGGGGCTATCTATGATGTCACCACGAGATTCATAGAGAAGGGGACTTCTCTTAAATGGGGTGAATTCTTCCAAATTTTTAAGAAACTAAATTTCCATGTAGAGACAAAAGATGAAGATGAACTCAAGGTATTTAAGAACATCTAAAGATCCAACTCCATCAAGTCTAGAAGATTTGAGAAATAAAAAATAGTTGATGTAGACGCAAGAGTGGTAGTAGAGAAGGCAATTGTAGAAATAACAATAGCAAAGAAGAGGGTAGCAAATTATGTTGTAGTGAAAGCAGTTTAAAAACAACAAAGAAGGAAGAATGAAGAAGTGAATCGTTAGTAGAAATTCCCCTTTCTAGTTGTCACTTCCTAGCTGATGAATTTGTATTGGGGGCCCACACACTTTACAAGCCTAGGAAGGTGGCAAACTTGAAAAAGTTCAAATTTGACAAGGCCGCCAGTAGAATTTTTCAACAACATACTAGGAAGCTCCCAGTTACTAGAGATAACCCATTGTCAGTCATCACATAAACCATAGTAACAGAGGATGTTAGCAAAGACCCATTGTCCATAGCATCTATCGACAATGCCTTCACCATAGCCATGGAACAAAACCTCAAAATTTTGTTTCATCAAAATGAAGAAAAGGATGAAAGGATTAAAGACTTGGAGGAACAACTCAGGAACGCAAAGAAAGATGAAGGAGGCCTCAAGTAATTTAAGTCATGTTCTGAAAAGGTAAGGACAGAGCTCTAGGAGATTGTTATGGATATGTATGCCCATCTTCAAGTTTTCCAACAGTTGGCAGCAGAAATAATGGATCAGCATATTCATCTGCAAACCAAGAACATCTGGTTCTCCACCATCCGGGAAGGCTTAAGTGATATGAATCAATGGATTGCTAAGAACTCGAATGCTCCAGCCAAGCTGCCTCATGCCCCAGAAGGAGAAATAAGGATCAACTATGCATCCTTTGATCGATGTGAACAAGCTAGGGAGAGGGATGGAAAGGAAATAAAGAGCTTGCTTGCAATCTATGCTCAACTCCACAAATATGCACATGTTTTTACACATAAGGGGCATCTTCCTCCCATTGAAGAGCTTGAGAAAACCAATATTGTGGAGCAACTCTTTGAAGAAATTTAACAGAGTATGAATCGGAGACAGGAGATATCTTAAGCGGCTACGAAGATAAAAATAGAAGCAATGGAGGAACACCTCGTCCAATCAACCAAGATTCAGAGTATGATCCAAGTGTTCACAGCCAATCTGACGAGGGACATGAAGACTCTCATCGACAACTCAGCCTCCCACATAGTCACTCTGGAGGAACTCTTATATCACGAAGCCATATCAATCGAAGGACAATACCAAGTTTGGGCAACCTATGTGAGGGACAAAGACACATGAATAAGACAAAATAACAAATTTGAATTTGCACAACTGTCATATATTTTGTCTTTTTTCCAACCACCATCATATTTTTCCTATTTTAACACCTATCAACAACAATTGAGAAAGGGAAGTTGAAGAGACTTGTAACTGCTTCTTGCAGAATCTGAGAAGACACTTTCAATAATTACTTAAACCGCTATAAATAAAGGAATAGGCCCATTTTGAAAGGGCTCTTCAAGCAGTGTACATCCGCAAACCATTTTGAGAATTAATATTGAGAAACCCTCAGGGCCATTTTGTGAGAGAGAATAACTCTTGTAGATGGTTGCTTGTTGTAAACTAATTTCAGCAAAATGTACATTTTTTACATGTGTTGCAAGAATGTCCTTTTTCTTATAGATTGTTCTTATGCAAATTGAAATCTTTAGTGCATCTTTGCTTATTATTTCTTATGTTTTGTCTTGATATGATGAGTTGTGTGTGTATGTAAATTCGTGACTTAGAATAATTTGGTTATCATATTTGTACGCATGTGTTGTTTAACCTTGTTTCTTCTTAAAAGCTACATGGGGAAATTCATTTACAGGAGTCAGTTGTGTTTATAATTGCTCATTGGTTACCATAGTTTCTCCTAGCTAGGATAGCGTAGATTAGATTTTATCTATGTGCTTAGTTGTTTTCATTTTCATTCTCGTTGCATTCATAACCATCCAATCACCCTTCAAACCCAATAATCACTAGCAAATTTGGGTCATTTTGCGACGGTTATTTCGATGCTCTTGCGATGTTATGTCGTGGATATTGCGACGAATCTTGAGTCTCTCAAATGTCGTTTTATGTGACGTTTCAATTTCGACAAACTTGAAGTAACGTCGCAAGAGCAACGACCGTAGGGAACTTCTCACAATTGCAACAAAAAAAGAAATATTGTCGCCAATACGACAAAGTGACGAAATCGTCGAAAGAGCGACACAGTAGGGAAATCGTCACACACTTTAAAATATAGGAAAAGTAAGTGAAACCAAATGTTCATCGCTATTGCGATGACAACATGGTATATAGCGACGATTTCGCTATACAAATTTTGTGATTTATATAGCAAATTCGTCGCAAAATTTCTATTGTGCGTCGCAATTGTGACAACAACTTTTGTGGTCTATATAGAAAATTCGTCCCATGATTTTTATTGTCATAGAAATTGTGATGACAACTTTTCTTGGTTTATATAGAAACTTCGTCGCAGGATTTTTATTATCGTCGAAATTGCGACGACAACTTTTCTTGGTTTATATAGCAAATTTGTCGCAGGATTTTTATTGTCGTCGAAATTGCGACAACAACTTTTCTTGGTTTATATAGAAAATTTGTCACAGGATTTTTATTGTGTGTCGAAAGTGAGACGACAACTTTTCTTGGTTTATATAGCAAATTCATCGCAGGATTTCTGTTGTGCGTTGAAATTGCGACGAAAACTATTTATTTAAT
>ML805817.1:148760-160246 GCA_009831015.1 Picea engelmannii | reverse complement strand
ATTGTATTTTACAATTATTCCATCCATGGAAAATAGCCCCAAGCCATGCAGGGAGGATGGTGCAATGTGATATGTCCTATTGTTGACAACAAAGTCAACATCTATAGGAGGTAGTTCCTTAGGTACCCATTGTTTCACCAGATTCTTATTCCTAAGTGGAACATCTATGTCTCCTATGCTCTCATCATCATAAGAGCATGATCCTCCTTCGACAAGAAAAAATTTCATGCGTCTACAAAATTTTATTCTGACTTTTTCACCTCTGGTCCTTGTTTGCTTGTCATATCTACTAGATGCAGTCACATTTTCAGCCTCTATTTGTCCTAATATTTCCTCACTCGACGAAGAAATATCTGACAAGTACCTATTTGGTTGTACCTTCAGTTGCATGTGCACGTGTTGTTAGTTAGTAGTCCATCATCATATTAAGAGTTCTAAATAAAAAATTTATATCTTTAGTTTTGGATGCACAATTAGACTAGGGTGCAATTACCAATATTAGTGGTCAACCACCTAATTTAATGTGATATCCCTCTTGATTTTGGACATATTAAGGACATATTAATGTGATAACACTAAGGACATGATAAATTTATCATATGGATCTAAGAAAAAAATAGTAGTAAGGTTGTTGTTTGTTGGATTTGTGCAAATTAGAATTATTATAAGAAATGTCCATTGAAGATGAGGGTCAATTCTATGGAGTAAGAATTCCAACCATCAGTTGGTGTGTTGCAAATCTTGGGTGCTTTAGTTGGCAATATGTCTAAGGCAATCCAAGCGTAGAACTATACAAATATTACTTTTGTTCGATACAAGAGTAGAACTATACAAATATTAGTTTTGTTCAAGCCAAGATTAGAACTATACAAATATTAGTTTTGTTCAATACAAGTTCAAGAATAAGTTAGTTATGGCGATAAGAATAAGATAAGAATAACATTCTCCATTGACCTTGTGTAAAGCATTCCATTTGGTGTTTTTTGCACTAAGTGTAAAGAACAATTTTGGAGAATTATAAGACGTAAGTTAGGTATGAGCTATTTGTTACCTCTTTATTACCTTTTATTTTAATTGTATCCATATTTTGGATTGATCAAATGAGGAATTAACCTGAAACCGATGCCATTAGACACAAACTCAATCCTAAGGCCAACTAAGGAGAAAAAACAACACACGCTAATTAATCTAAGAGTCAAGAATGCAAACAAACCTTCTCACAAAGAAGCGCTAGTTGGTGATGGAATCCAACATCGCAAAATCGATGCGTGAAGGGGCTGAGTTTTGGCGGGTGGGAAAGTTACGTTGACAACCCGCTTAATGAACTGACGCCCTAGTGCAAGTTACCTCACCAAGCAGTGGGAAACCCTCCAAGGAGTGTTGTAGGTGAATCCCCCTGCGGACAAGTGGATTCCCTCTTGGTCTCTAGACTCCTAAGGCTAAGACAGAAAAGTGCTTAACATGGACACTAACTTCCTTTTATATCTAATCAAGCTAATAAATGAAAGAGAGGGAGAAATATATGTACCTTATTAGCGACGTTTGTCCTTGCAAAGTCCTGGTTGAGCTCCCTGATAGGTCATGTGGAACAAACAAAGATACAATGGACTTCCTACTCTACTGAGATTAGCTCAAATATAGATCCATCTACTGTAGACAAACTCATATGGAACAAGCATAAGTTTGAAAGAAACAGGCCAAGCATTGATTATTAATGAGAACAAGTAAAAGTACTTACAATCCTTTGAATGAAGGTGCAACAGTTTCTTCCAGTTCTCCTTGTCCAACCCCTTTGCTCAAGTAATATACATTGATTTCTTTGATGACATCTCACTCATGAGATCATAAGTTTCACATATCCAATCTTTTCCATGTTCATACCACTTACAGGATCATAATATTGGTATCAATCTCTACTCTCTCTTCTTCTTTCACCATGAGAAGGCCTCCTTATATAAACTTGGAGAGGTCCAACCACTTGAGAGATCTTTGGGATAAGTTGAGGATTCCTCTCCTTCAATTGAGGATCTTCCCTAAGATCATGCCTTGACCATTTATTTGAATCCAACTACCTTCAGAAATTGAGGGATTCTTTCCTAATTTGTCTTAACAAACCGAAAACTTGCTCAGAAAAGGGTAGTGCTCCTCCAAAAGGGTGCATAAGGTGCTCAAACACTCCCCTAAAGAGGCCCAGGGAGCGCCAGCACTCCCTAGCATTGGGTAGGGGAGCGCTCCTCTCCAAAATCCATTTTTTAGTGGTTCTTTTAGTGGCAAAAGGTTTGTACTCCCTGTCAAGTGATTTCTCTTCTTCCAAACTAGTCTTTGAGGTGTCCTAAGTGTCCTTATGATGTCGTTAGAGGCACGACATAGGAAAGATGGTAGTATGATTTTTGTGACACTTGCAACACTTGTGGTCAAGATGCGACACTTATGAAAAATATGTGACACGTACAATACTCGTAATGATGACACTTGTGACACTATTGAAGTGAGTAATTTTGATGTGTAACAAGGAGTCTGAGTGAGTCTAGCCAACGTCGATCCTAGGTACAACACCACCTTCCATGTGTTGTCACCTTGTGTAGGAAGTATAAAATATTATGGCATCTATGGTACCACCTACTATACCAAAGCAGAGGGGGGATAGTCGACAGTCCACACCAAGACCAACAAAGCAGGGTTGATTACTCTCAGGGCCCCAATGTGACCTCGTGATTGACCCTTGTGTTAGAAGGGCTTCCCAAAGTCAATGATATAGCAATTGGATTTCACTCCCTAACTAAAGGCTTTATGTTTATTTAGAAGCTTTGGAAAGTTATTCTCACAATCCTATTCCAAATCTCTACTCCTAAGCTAAGGTGGGTTTGAAGAGCCCTAGAAAAGTTGCTAGATAAATTTTAATTAGGGCTTGATTTTAGGTTGTTGTTACTCAAAGGAGTGGTCATGAAATTGATGGAGTTTTGACTCGACTCTTTAAACCATGCAAGAGGAAAATGAAATGCAAGAAATTCAACTTCGATGAAAACTAGCTATGGGAAGGAGCAAGAGGTTTTAAGCAAAGAAATAATTTCTTGATAGATTACTATGTGTGCAATACTGCAAAATGACCCGATTTTTAAAAATACCATGCAAATGCCATAGTTCACTTAGTACACCTATACAACATTGAATCAAATCTCATCATTTATAACATAGTAAATTTTTATGATTATAGAGACCACCATACACATCTTGAATACTCATAAGGACTCCTTCATCCCCTCTCTTCTCTAACTCCCTACTTTGTTCCCCCACTTTAAATTTCATTTTAATTCTAAGCAATTAAGCAGGAGATCAGGGATAAGTTTGATGATGTTTACCTGGTGTTCAAGGTTTGCCACAATTTGGGCTAGCATGTTGTTATCTTTTGGTAGTTAACAATAAGTAGAGTGTGGGAACTTTTGAACCTTCTACTTCATTTGTACTTTTCCAACAGTTTGGCTCTGGTAATCTCAATTGAGAGAGGCTTAGAAGTTTGTTGTTTCCTTGCATGTTGGTAACATGATTAATGTTGTATGCCACAACATCAATGATTGAACTTTTGAAGTGAGAGGTCCTCTACCAACATGGGAAAGAATGATCAAATAAATCATCATCGATCCCATTTAATCCACCCTTACTATATTTGTGTGCAATCATTTGATTAATATTTTCTAACCTTTGATGAGGACAATTTTGGGAGCATAATTTCTTGATTATATAATTTTGGGAGTATATTTAGTAAATTATTATTTACCTGGTGTAAGGTTTGGTAGAGATTGATTCATATGTGAATCATGGATAGTGTTTTTGTGATGAACTATAGAAAATCTTTCCTTTGGCCATATTGAATTTGAAAATTAGTAACTTTCATGGTTTGTTGGCTGTAATTTTTGGTAGTAATGGTAAATCTGAAATACTAAGACATGGGATGCCATCAATCAATAAATCTTACTTGCATAAAAGATTAAAGTTTGATTGTGTTAAGCAAACTTTATGTCTCACTATCCTCATTTGCTAGAAGAGAATCTAGGGTTATTTCATTGGTCTATGCTTTTAATTTTCATCATTGCTTGAGAGATAGATAACTATCACTGAAATTATGTATTTTTGTTTATATGGAATCCTTAAAGATGGGGGTTTCCAATCTGTTGATGGTTCTTTCTCCCAATTGTTCTTCTTCCTTTCAAAGTTGTGAATGGGAATCAAGACAAAATAAGCATCAGTCCTATTTCTTTGCAATATTACAATATGGCATAGATAATCTTTTATGTCACTCTTTCTTCAACATGGTACTATACAAAGCCTTAACTTTTTATCAATAGATCAAAGAAAGCATTTTTTTTCTAATGACTACATTTCCAATTGGTGTGGAAGCATTTGGACAATAAATAAGATTCAAAACGTTTTCTAGTGCAGACATTCGTACTCCTGTTGGTGTGGCAACATTTGGGCAACACATGAGAGTCAAAAACATTTTTTTAACATATATTCTAAAATCATATGCATGGCATTGTTTGGGCAACAATGGTAATGCAAAAACATTTTTTTTAATTAATGCAAAACTTAGTGCATGATATCCACCATTTTGTCTAAAACAAAATAGTGAAGTTTCCAAGAGATGGTGATATATAATCGAAATTTCCCCCCTACAGTGAACAGTTGCAAGAATAAGAGGACCTTGGGGAGATCCTAGAAGCAGATTGGAAGTAATGTCAGTCCATCAGTATCTTTGGATGCCCATAACATAAGCAGGTTTAAAAATTTGGGTCCATTGAACTGGTTGATTATGAAGATGAAGCATACATGCATGCTTAGGGGAGTGAGACCTACATTGGACATAGAGAAAAAGAAATTTGTAAGGATGCCTCAATGTCTCATATTTTTAGTGTGATGAAATGGTATGGCCCCAAGATTGCAGAAAAAGAAGAAGAGAGTCAGGCTACAAAGGTTGTCACTTACAAATAAGGATGAAGAGCCTCTAAAGAAACTTATTTTGCCTGGAATGGTGGGAGAAATGAGTATTGATATTACCACGTATTGGTGTCAGCAATATCAAATTTTTTGAGGTTTGATGAAGGCATTAAACCAGATGAAGATGCACCAAATATTGTCATTTTTGGGGGGCCACAAAATGTGGATCTAGATGAACTTTTTGGTTGTCATGGATTTCCAGTCTTCCCCTTGCAATTGAAAATTGAGATTGAGAAGGATTGTGTAAATGGTAGATTGAAGGCCATCACTAATCACTTTGGGGATATCTCATTACCTACTAGCATTTGACATGCCTGATGAAAACATGTGATACTAAGAATGGCTCTATATTGATTCTAAGTCTGTGAAGGCGAGCAGATATAGAAATGTATTCTCTTTCAGGAAAAATGAGTTCAAAAGCTTTCCTGTGGATGATAATGAAGTATGCTCCATGAATGATTAATGGTTATTGGAAACTATGTTGCTTGTTGGGAGTTATTAGCTATGAAACTATGATAAGTATCTAAAGCAAAGTTTAGGATATGTTTCAGGTCCATTCTACAATATTGAAATTTTGGATGTAAATTGAAGCCTTCTATGATCCTACCATGATAATAATAATAACTAGATTATCAGGCAGATTGGTCCACTATGTAGTGTTGGGGTTCCATATCCCAAGAAAATGTCATGCAAGCATGCTGGAACAATGATTTAAGATTGGAATGATTTATAGGTTTAAACAAGGTTTAGTCAATCTTCCTTTAGCCAATAATGAGACAGTGGCACATATTTTTCCATGCTTGATCCATGGAGAACAAGAAACCATGGAAGTCCTTTTTGAGCATCTCAATCCCTATTTAAAGGATTGGATTTAATTTGATGAGTTACAAAAAAATGCCAAGAAAATATAAAAGATGAAAGTTTAGCTAAAAAACATTGAATGAAGGCTCTCAGTCCATAATTTTTCAAGGTTTCAGAATCAACTATGATAAATTCATATGGTAAGAGGCTAAAATATATCATTGAATAAGGCATTGTGTGAATGGCATGTGGACTCCATCCTTGTGTCATAATTTTTTGGTGTTGAAAGAGATACTTTAAAATGAGAATTCATTGGAATGGCTATTACTCTCACCACCTCATTCGAATGGCTATTACTCTCACTACTAATGTCAAGCGTATGCAAAGGCTTCATGAAGATTGCAAAGACATTGTGATAAAAAAAAATTGTACATGTAGCAAAGTGTTGAAGAATCAGCATTCAATACTGAACACATTTCCTTGAAGAATACTTCATATAATGTAAATATTTTTCTGAATTGACGTTAAAGGTTGATAGGATTAATGGAATAATTATGATTTGCTTTAGTGTGTATATTTTGAAGGACTATTTGATGAAGAGAAAGAAATAAAACTATTTATGAGACCCTCTGCTTTGTTTGGCTTGGTCGTGTCTGTCTTGGTTGTGACCTTAAAATTAGATTATTATTATTATTATTATTATTATTATTATTATTATTATTATTATTATTATTATTATTATTATTATATATGACTCTTTTTCAAACATATCAGAAAATATGCAAATTTGTTGAATCCCCTCTTTATGCATTATATATTGTCATATTCTAATATATTGTCATGTTATTATATATTCTAATGTTTAATGTTTAATATTCTTTATGCATTATATATTCTAATATTCTAAAGGCTTAATGGTGGAGTCCATGTGTATTCTTTGTAAGGATTACATATAGGTGAATATCGTCACAGAGGAAGCTAATAGACAAGTGAAACTCACAGAGTCAAGAAAATTGGAGGAGTCATTGCATGCATACAATTATTGAGGTTTAATTTTGATTCTTACACTATGTTGAAAACATTGTTATCCAGTATCCTTAATTGGATAGGCATTGGTCTTGACAAATTACACCATCCATTTTATTCTAAAGATTACATCAAAAACATTTATTTACTAAGTTTTCCCCCCTAGTGTCAAAAAAAACAACCAGCCTAAAGTGAGTGGAAGATTTGTTGAGGTGACAATGGCCAACCTTCCTAAGTTCCCCTAGAAGTGTACTTTCTCAAAGGACTTTTTAACATTTGAAGTGCATGTTTGGGAGGTAACAAGTATCACAAAAGGTTAGGATATATCCATACAACAGAAACATACTATAGATAGTGAAGGGGTGTAGGATAAGCACACAAGTAAGCAAAATTAAACCAAGCAAGAAAAAGGAACGAGCAATCAAAAATATGCTCAAGCAATCTAAAGGTCCAAGAGAAACAACAAGGGAAAAAAAACCAAAAAATGGCTAAATGTAATCAACCAAGCGTTCAATCAAAGTTCAACTAACAAGCATATGGTGGCAAGGAAACCAAGTAGAAAAGATGAAATAAAGATAAGTTGTGAATCATACCTACACTAACTTGTCATTGGCAAGTTGACATAGAGTGTTGATAATGAATATTGAGATCTTTTGTAGCTATACTTGTTAAGTAACCTCCAAACTATTTCCATGTTATATTTAATCGAAGGGTTGCATTAGGGAAAATGAGCATACAAGATGTGTCGAATGGAAAAAGGATGAGGAATTTCGTTGTGTTGTTAGTAACCCATTGAAGAACAAAGGAGAGAACTAGAAACCAGATGACCAATAGGGTTCTTTTCAATCCATACAACTACAAAAACTCGCGGGTTTCCTCACCTTCCACCCTTTCAAGGAAAATAAAACAATGAGTTTATGTCGCTTCATTCAAACAAACCTAACATTGATGAAGCACACTACACTTGAGGAAATTATATGATACAAGAAAGACAAGCCTCACTCTAGACAAATAATAAACAAGAGCATAAGAGCACTAGGAATGTCCAAACAAAAAGACTACTATGAGAAGGAAAAAGGAGTAGGGCCATAAGGAGTCGAAGGTAGGCCAAGAGACCAAAAAGGAGGAATAAGAGTTTTAAGGAAAACTGAGAGGCCAAGAGGAGGATTGAGAGGATAAGAAGGGGTGATAAGAGGTAGTAGAGATATTTCAAGGCCAAACAAAGGATCAAGAGGATGAAAATTAGGTCGAGGGGAAAAAATAGTTTGAATAGGATAAAAAGGAGGTTAAGAGTATGAAGAGGGGTGGAAGACAAGGGACAAGAGGCTTGGATGCTTCAAGTCCAAAGAGAGCAAGGAGATGCACCACGATCCCAAATAACTATTGAGAATCACAAAACAAAATAAACAAAGGACCAAAACCTAGGTTTGACAAACCACAAAAACTACCTGCAAGGCAAAGGCATGGGTTTATGGTGGATAGTGCTACAAACATGGTGGTTTCCCCAAGTTGTGACAACAAATGGGTTACTAGTAGGGCTATTGCAATGGTAAGGAAGAACATGAGAGTTATTGAAAAGCATCAACTATGGTTGTAAAAGGTACCTAGATCTACACCATATGAAAGTTGTGAGCAATGGGCAATTAGGTTGGGGTTTGTGATGCAGATTACAAAAGTTGAACAAGCTATTTTAAGAAAGGGTGAACTAAAAGAGGAAAACAAAGAGAAAATAGTTGCAATGATGGAGGTAGCACATGAAACAAAACCTGTAATAGACTATAGGTTATTAACAATGAATCAATAAAGCCGAAATGTTCACTTGTAATAGCTTCAAATGCTAATTTTTATAGGGTACTCACCATTCTCGGTGCCCTCGCGTGTGCCCTCGTGTGCCCTTGACTAATCCCCTTGGTCGCGTGCTCCACAGATTCTGCGCAGACTATCTTCTTTCTCCTTGCAGACTGGTGTGCCCCCCTTGCTCTCCGCATAGACTATCTTATTTCTCCTCGCAGACTCGCATGCTCCCCTTGCTCTACTCGCAAACTATACCCTTTCTCCCCGTAGACTCATGTGCTCCTACTCTCCTCGTAGACTATACCCTTTCTCCTCGCAGAGGTTGCGTTCACACTCTAATCACACAAGGTATGGAGTGCACAATATAGGGATGCGGCTGGGGTATGGATCGGGGATATGCATACACAAATGGGGGGGGATTCATTTTTGTTAAAAGGGTTTATGGTTTGTTTTTTTTGTTTTTTTTAATTTATATATTTATAATATATAATTTATATATTTATAATATATAATTTATATTATATATATATATATATGGGTCTAATAGTTAAGAACATGTGTTTTCTCCTAAGAGGTCACAAGTTCAAATCTAGAGGGGGGTAGGGTATGTATACCTCCGTCATAGACTTTACGAGTCAAATCACTGGGCGGAGGGGATCCCTTGTCCCACAAACAAGGGGGTCTCATACAATAATTTGGTGTTTATATTGTTATTAGAGATAAATGTGAACAGGTATTTCGTTTATCTTGTTGATATTGACATCCTTTTGTATGAGATGGTCAATGACAATGGTTAGTGCGACCTAGAAGGCAGATTGAAAACATTATGGGTTAACACCCAAATTTTTGTTGTTACCACTTATTAGTAATAGGTTTGTGTGAAAAGTGACCAAAAACTCTTATAATAATCAGAGCAGGTTAGCGATTGTTGAGTTGTTGCGTAGAGGAGCCATCCGTCTATCTCACCAGGAGCCATCCGTCAATCTGCTGCGTGGAGAAGCCATCCTTCAAACTTTGATTCGTTGTGCGTGGAGGAGATCGCATATTCAAGTTTCTAAAGAGTTTTGAAGGGGGCACACTGCATTGAAGGATCGTTGTTACTGTTAAGCTGTTGAAGAATTTGATGTTCACCAGAATTGCACGAGAGATCAAGTTGCCTCTGCGGATTCGATTATTGAATCGCTGCCACCGTTCGCAAGAAATTTATTGAAAATTGGCACATATTTTGACTGCCAGAGCTTAAGGGAGGGCGCATATCGTTGTTGTTACTGCCAATAGACCCTGAAAACTGCTGTCAATAATCATTCATTGTCTTCTCTGGTGGTCACGCTCTAGCTAGATCACAAAAGATTTGGTGTACTAGATCGCAGGAGATTTGCTATCAGGAAAGAGGAATAGGAGCCTATCGTGATCTTTTGTGATCTAAAATTTAGCCAACAATTGGTTTTGTTATCACTCCAAGAATCTTTCTAGGTTGTGATCGAAAGAGCATGGTAACTTAATCAAGAACTCAAGAACTCATATAAACTGTAACTCTTAATTCTAACCCTTTAACTTTATTACACCCATCACCCTTAACACTTAACCTTTATAAGCTAGAATTAATATAAACCTTAACCTTTAATAATTATAACCTCTAAAGCCCCTATAACATAATTGCATATATAACCTTAAGTTTCATGTTTATCACCTTAATTTATCCTACAAATAACTCATATAAACTATAACTCTTAATTCCTAACACCAGTAAATTATAACCCGTACAAACTCTAATTTATATAATCCATGTATTTGATAACACTTAATTTAAATATCTTTTAACCCTTAATATATAATCACTAAAAAATATAGGCAATAACCATTTACATATAACATATATAACTTTTAACACTTCAATATTTTATTTTCCAAACAAGGCCTTGTGGCATCTCCCCCTCTTTTTTGAAATATTCAAATGGAGGCCAGCTCAATTACTAGCCATAATAGTGGTTAGTAACCCCAAGGAGCTCAACTTGATTTCATCCTATGACTTGTTTCCTCCCCCCTAACTCATATAACCCTTAATATATCCCTTATAACCCCTAACACCTTGAATCCATAAGCCCTAACCCCCTTATAACCTGATATAAATCTACAATGCCTAACAATGAAAATCTTTATCTCCTAATATAAATTTGTAATCCCTAACCAATATATCTCTAGAAACTCTAAACCATATAACATCTAATCTCTAACCACTAACATCATGAACACCTAATCCTTAATCCTTATAACCATTCATCACTTTGACACTTAACCCTTAAATCTTGTAACTCCTAATCTGTAATATTATAACCATTATAAAATGTAACACTAACATCTATATCCTTTAACCCTAACAACACCTAACACCCACAACCCATTCTAACTTATAACCCTTATAATCTATATAAACCCAAACCACTACAAGTATTATCACATCTAATCATTAACACCCATAACATGTTGTATAACCACTAAATCATGTAAAATCTAACCTATATGCTATGATATTTAACCATGTAACCTATGTCACCCATCAAGGCAAACCAAATCATGTAAAATATAACCTATATGCTATAATATTTAACCATGTAACCTATGTCATCCATCAAGCCTATCACATCTAATCATTAACACCCATAACATGTTGTATGACCACTAAATCATGTTAAATCTAACCTATATGTTACGATATTTAACCATGTAACTTATGTCACCCATCAATCCCAACTAAATCATGTAAAATATAACCTATATGTATAATATTTAACCATGTAACCTATGTCACCCGTCAAGCCTAACCATCAAGCCCAACTAAATCATGTAAAATATAACCTATATGTATAATATTT
>ML805817.1:64987-123621 GCA_009831015.1 Picea engelmannii | reverse complement strand
AGTCTCCTATATATACCAAGGAGACATTTTCATTTTGAATCATCTTGTACTTGAACATTTAAGTGGGGTAAAAGGAGGTTGCCCCCTCGAAGAGGCTTATTATCTGAAATTTTCTCTTTTTCAAGGCGTTGAGTACTTTTCCTAAGGTTTTTCTATGCTATATTGATGTTTGGTTCTTAACAGAAAAACTAAACTTTTTCTCTTGCATGTTCCGACGAAAGAGTACTTTCGTCGCAAGTGGTCATCGCAAATTTTTCAATATGTAGTAGTAATGCCAGTCGGTCCAGAATCCAGATGGGTCTCCTAAACCAAATTGTGCATAGTCTAATTGGGACTATCCACCAGGGAGTGCCCCTTATTGTTGAAGGGAAATTATGCCGCATCAACGAGACACTTATGTTCAATGTAAAATTTTGTCAATTGGGTCTAGCTTGAGTGGTATAGAGGGTAAATTTTTATCCTCCCCTCAAGGGTTGAAATATTACTTGTGTCATGTTCACTCTTCATGAGCTTATTGGGGATATTCATGAGCTAATTGTTGATTAGGTTTGGTCATGCAAGAGTAATCTCATTATTTATGATTGTTTAGAGCGTGAGTGCTTAGTAACATGGAAAATAAATAAATAATTATTTTAGAAACAAACAATTTCCAAAAGTACAAATTTTATGAAAATATTTTTTTTAGTATAAAACTTCTAATTGAGATCTAAAAGCTCAAACGACCAAATCTAAAAGTGAAAAATACCCCCCGCCTCTCCCCCAACTTATTTTTTCATGTAGAATCCAACCATGGTCTTTCTTTCTCAATCTATATTGCTATAATCTATCTAAAAAATGGACATTCTTGATACAACTAAAACATATGATTTCAACCGTAATAGGAATCCCAAAGGAGGGATTGAATTGTAATAATCCAAAAAATGGGGAGGGGACCCAGGGGGTCTGTGCCTCTCGCTGTGTTTTTTTTCCTAAAGCCCATGCATGGAGTTGGACTATTCTTGGAGTTTCCCACCCCCTACCTCTGCTAACAAAGCCACCATCTCCATGGCTCCTATTCCCTGATGCATCTTTCTCAGGGATTTTTATGTGGGGTGTGTTCTATCTATGGTTTCTTCTTCGGCGGATTGGGTGATGGTGGTAGTGATCTAACTTTTCCCATGCAGTTCTTTTGCTAAAGCAGTAATCTTGCCTCAGAGCTCTCGTATTGCTCGTCTACACATTCTCTTAGGTGTGATTGTTTCTCAGTTTTTTTGCTAATTGGCAACTGATACTTAGTTTGTGGTGGAGGAAGATCTAGGGGTTGTTGTGGAGGGATATCCTTGTTGTTGTTTTTCTTTGTTGAGGCGCATGGTCTCATCATTGGTGCTATCGGACATGTGCCCTACATATTTAGTTTCGTCTCGGCCCACATTGTCTTCGGCTGGTTGTTCCTCTTGTGATTAGTTGGAGATGGGCTTTGCTTCTATGGATCTGTGCTTTTCTTTCACGGTTGTGGAGTTTTAGTGATGTGTTCGAGATAGTCAGTTTTCTTCATGGCATTTTTGGTGTATGGTTGTGGCCTCTCTCTCTTTGGCATCTTGTGTTTTCCTCCTCCTTTGGATTCTCCAACTGTTTCGCTGGTTCGTTCAGGGTTTGATGCATATTCAGAGTTTTCTTCTGGAGCCCTGGTGTTGATGTCATGTTACAACATTTTGGGTGTTTTTGGTTGGAGTTATGATCCCCTTTTTTGGGCCTTGTGTTGGACTTTCTCTTGCCTCACATTCAGTATCTTGCCTCTCTCTCATGAAGGTGTTTTGGTCTATGCTTTGACGTCCTTCTTCTGGGCGTGCAGTATTGATTTGGTGCTGAGGTCTATACTTTGAGTTCCTTTAAAAGGGTGGGAAGCTACTGGGCCTTTTTCTATTGGAAGTGTGTTGGTGTTTTTGCTGCTCTTGGGTGCAAGGTTTCTTCGTCCTAAGGTATAATTTTGGATTGTATGCCTCTCTGACCTGGTCTGTCTAGCCTTTGGAGTTTTTGTGGTGGTTTTCTATGTTGCCTTACATGGTAGGGTTTGGGGCTTTCTCTTTTTTCATATTGTATTGTCTGATCTGTTGTTGCCCCTATTTTTTGTCATTTACATGAGGCTTTCGAGTCAATTATTAGGCCCCTTTGGGCATTTATTTTCTGATTATTTTACCCATGGTTGGGTTTTTCCTGAGGCACCTTCAAAATGTAATTTGGTTCTCTTCAGATGAATAGAATTACGCTTTTTTTCTTGGAAAAAAAAATAGGAATCCAAAATGCGAGACAATTTAAATACAACCTATTTAATTCTCTCTAGAGACAACATAATTTTTCGAGTGAAAAATAAAACTTGTAAACCAAAAGAAAGAAAAAACGTTGATTAAAGAGAATTGATGCAACACAAAGACGCCAAAGTCATTGAAGCTTTACATAAAATGGTTTCAAAACCATTGATTCTTTGTCAAATATTGTACGATATGAAACTTATTTAAAACCAAGATCCTCTGATGGAGTCCTCCAAATGTCGAAAAAGGAAACAAAAGACTACTCACCAAAGTTGTGGCACCACACAAAAGTGGAGACTAGATTAATAGATGCAATACCATGTTAAAAAATAAAGAGAGTAAAAATTAATAATTATTTAATCTGACATGGACATGTACCATTAATATAAACTAAATCAAGAAATGCAATAGAAGCAACAAGAGAAACATGATTTGTAGCGGTAGAACCCTTGCAGTGTGTAGGGAAAAAAACCTCTAGGAAAGATCTCGTTTATTAATCACCAAATCATGTTACAATAGAGCCTCAAAGACCCCTCAAGCATAAAATTCAACAGATATCCACCTCGATAGATAATGACCTAAAGGCCTCAATATATAGGCTTTAGCAATGAGAATACCACTTCACATAATGAATGTGGCCTCAACAATGAGAATACCACTTTATATAATGAATGTGGGATAGTAAAAAACTCACCTACCAAGTAATTTAATTGCCTATGTTAAGTAAAATGAGCCACTTAACCACCTATATCAAATAAAAATACCTACATAGGGTTAACTATAATACCCACAAATCGACAATTAATCGACCTAAATAAGTTTAATGATGTCCTTTTACATGTACATAAATTCCCCATAATTTTTGACTTTAAATGTAGTGATAATACCATCATAATGAAATTAAGTACATCAATAAAGGTGGCCATTATACAACATTACAACCTATTTTAATACTTTATTCAACTTGTTTTTATTTTGTATCTTAAGGGAGCCCCACCTTCTAAAAAATAGAGAGAAGACCTCTCTAAGTCCTGCTTGTCAAATTTTGCACTTTGGGACTTGATTCATGCAATTTTATTTTAAAATTTTCAAATGAAAAAAAAAATTGATTTCACACGTATTGAGCAACAAAGGCCACTTTATGAGCTTCCATGTTTTTTGACTAATAGTTCTATGTTGGGCTTCACCCTCTTTCCCTTTCTACTTTCTTAATGGGAGGATGTCCCCCTTTACTTTGGTCCTCTTTCTTTACCACTCTATTGCTTCTACATGTTCATTAACCTCCTTTTCTTATTATCATTTGTCTTCAAGTTATCCCTTGTTCCCCTTGTTGATCATAAGAGGTTTAGGTGAGACCCATTTCCCATTCTTTCCAACTTGATATTGATATACCAAACCAATTGAAGCCCCAAATAATCCACAAAAGGAAAATTATAGATTCATTATGAGATGATCAACTAGAGATTTTATTCTCATGGAAATCATTTATTTATCCTTCCCTCGTGTGTGTTTATATATATATGATTCTTACCTCCTTCTTCCATATTAGCTCATGTATTTTCTACTACAAGGTTCTTACTATTATTAAGCCTTCACACTAGCCTTTATGCTTAATGATTTCTAGTTATGTCTCACATGTGTCTCATTGTCTTCCCACCATCTCCACGTCGCTTGATACCTCTTCCATAACCTACAATTACCATCCTACTTACTCATTATTACATTTCATCAATATTAATATGACATTAACATCACATCATTAATGTGGAATCCTCTGTCCATCCATCCTTTATCTTTTCTCAGTTGGCAACAAATGTGGCATGTGGTGAAGATTTAACCCTTCTCTATTCCTTCCACCTTGTAGCTTCACATCAATTGTCCATGATGTCAACTTGGTTTTGTGAGGGATGCATTCCTCCGATACATGGGCCCCTAGTCCTATCAAGTCACACTTGATTGAAACTTTGAACTTGTGGCAGAACCCCATTGTTGTTTACAAGGTTCGTCACCTAATTTGACCTCAATACTAACCTAGATGTAGAAATGGATAATAATCATTTATATAAGACAATGGTTAGTGGCTAGCCAAATTTATTCAATACAAAGCATTTCAATCTTAAATGTTATAGGTGATTGCACGACTATGAATTTCCATATTTTGAAATAAATATTAGGAAGTCATTAAGAGCTTCATTTATACTTTGATTGTTGAGAATCTACCACCTATCAATAGACAAGAGGCTATGTCACAATTAATGGTGAGTGACCTCTCAAAATGGTCATGATGGGTTCTCTTCATCAATCAACCTCTATGCTTAAGATTTCTAATTTTGTCTCATCCATGTCTTGTTGTATATCCCCCTACCTCCATCTCCACATTGCTTGATACCACCTCCTCAACCTACAATTACCACCCTGCTTACTTATTACCATATTATGTCAATATCGAAATTACATTAACATCACATCATTTTTTTTCCTTCGAAAAAGATCATGTCTTCTTATTTATACAATAAAAAGTGTACATTCTACATATGATTGTAAATGAAACCCATGAAAAAACTATCAAAAAGACCATAAAGTCCATTCTCACCTACCACATAAAGCCCAAGGCATGCAAGCACTCATCCTTCTCGCTACCCCATTGATTCCACTACAATTATTTTTTAAGTCTCAACAAAAAAATTATTAGAACCACTGAAAAAAGATAATTCAATATTTCAATTAATCTCATGGAATTACTTAATAAACTATGCATGGAAATCTTTGTCCATCAGATTGTATCTAGTACATAATAAAAAAAAAGGAATAAGATTATATATACGAATCTTCACAACCTTACTACTTGGGTAGCAAAATCTATCTCTAAACTTAGTCATATAACCTACATTTGATTCCATCAAAAATCCTTCTTTTCACAATGCATTTGCTACTATGTTAAGCTCTATATGGACATGGTGATAGGAAATGTTTGAAAAAATAGTCTCCATACTTCTCCCCTAATCAAGCATTGGAAGTAAAACTATGTTCTCCATTGTGAATATCCCATTCATCTAATTGACTACCACAAACGAGCCACCAAACACCTTGTAATTTTCATACCCTTTTAATAGCTACCAACTTCAATAGGAATTTTAAAAACATCATTCCTCCATAATTGTTAGTACCACCCACAAACCCTACTTTCAATTTTATATAAGGTGATTCATTAAATAATAATGTGCCTCATGCACCACAAAACTATTGTTGCCCTTAGCAAGCACCATCAAAATAGCCCTGGGCACTTAACTTGTCTATTGGAGGATGAAGCAATGTCCTCATTTTTGTAGCCTTGGAAGGAACTTGTATGCTTCCGAAAGGAACCTAATTTTAGATGCACGTTGTAAATATAGCAATAATCTACTTTGAAATAACTCAACATTTATGGTCAACCAAATACCCCAAGATACCACTAGGGGGAGATATCTAAAGACCTTGAGTTATTTTCGCTAAAACCAATTCTTCAAGCATTACTCTATAGTTTCCCCTTTCCAACCACCCATATAACCTATTGTTACACACCAAATTTCGACACTACTAAGTGTGGATTTTTCAAACTTAAGTGAGGGAATGTTTGTCATGATCCTTAGACATGTTGGGGGAGAAATTTGTCATATGAAGGTAAAAATACTATGTGCACATGTATTATTCATTTTTATTGAAATAAGAAAATTAATTTAGTGTGAGAATCCACCTCACATCTAGTTTCTTACTCTCAAGGAGAAGTTGAGAGTCTCATGGATGGTTGAGATATTTTCTCAAATTAATATCCTAACTTGATGGATCTTGAGAGATAATTCCTCCCTAAAATCCTTGAGAGATATTTTCTCCCTAAAATCCTTGAGAGATATTTTCTCCCTAAAAATTTTGAAGATCCCAAATTAGTGGATCTAGTGAGTGATCTTCTCCATGGTGGTTAAGCCTCCAACTCCTATATAATGAGTGCATTCCAAGGTAAAAAGGGGGAGAAGATAATAGTTTGTAGCATCAAACATATCATCGTGTGGCATGAAGGGGATGGAAAGAGGAGAGCTTGGAGGATCACTAGCACAACATTACAATATTGTAATTTTTTTCATGTTTTCCATTATTAATATATAACTTGTCCTATTTCTTTTAATGTCTACATTGTTCATTCCATGAATGTTTATCTTTGTCTTGTTTAAGTCGAGCATAGATAAATCTACTTTCATCTAACGATATATAGTATTAGAAGAGGATTGTATCTTCTCTTGCAAGAGGTCTACTTCCATACTCAAAGCTTGGAGATCAAGTTCAACAGTTGGAGTAGCGAGGACAACCTACAGGAAAGAGGCAAACCATTTGCCTTTTCCTCTTTCTCTCTCTCTTTTGATTTCATTAATGGACATATAAATTAGTATTAAGGGGAAGTTAGTGTCCATTTGTTTTCCTTTTGTCCTGGATCGAAGGAAACTTGATCTAAGGGTGATTTCACCTGTTCGTAGGGGGAATTTACCACAACTGAAAAAATGGCGACCATACTAGGGAAGGAACTTTGATATTTTCCTATGTTTCTAGATCTCTTGAATTTTGTTGCTTGCTTGATATTTCTAGCTCTTTTCTTGTTATTTGAAATCTTTCTTTTCCCTCACCTTCATTGGGAGGTGTACAAAGTCAGTAGCCTAATCTTTGTTGAATTTGAGAAAAAAATTATGCTTTTTTAACCACTTTCGAGCTTCAACATTCCCATATAGTTCCCTGCAGAGTGTTGAAATCCTAATCAACACTTTTTGTTAGCCTTTTGGGGAGAATTAATCTCTTAATCAACACCCCCTGTAAATCTTCTGGGGAGCATTGATCTCTTTCCAATGCCCTGTCTACTCTATTACATGAGCGTTGATCTCCTTCCTGGGTCAGTTTTGAGCTCATTTTTCCTTTGTTTTCACATATTCTTGACTCATATCTTTACATTAGAGTCCTCTAAACTTGATTTTGGATTTTCTTGATTGAAGTTGAGTGATTACCATATTTTCTTACCTCTTTTGAGTTTGCAAATCCGTCAAATTGTGAATTGTGCATGACTACCTTGGGCCAACCTGATCCTTTTGTCAAAGTCTATATTAACATTAGTTTGATCCTCATCACAAAGGTTCTCAAACGTCTATTATCTTGATTTCAAAACCTTTTAAGTGTTTTACCTGATTTATTTTTAAAGTCTTCTTCATTGATTTGGAATTGCAAGTGTTGCTTTAAGCATTGCTTGTGAGCTTCTTTGTCTTCTTTGGAAATATTTTGATACTTTGAGTGTTTGAAGCTCTTTAGCCTTATTACAACTTGGCATTAATCTATGATTCTTGTTACTCATTTTCCGAGGTAACTAGAAGTGTTACTCTCTAATTTCCATCTTTGAGTTCTTGATTAGACCATTGATTAAATCCTTTCGTATTTTTGGATTCTTTCATTCATTAAATGCTTGTTTTCTTCACCTTCTTTGTTTTGGGGATTCTTTGTGAAAAAATGGCAACTCTTTGTGAGTGTCTTTGAATCTTTTCATTTTAATTGAAAGTAAAAACAAAAGAAAAGGTCTATTTTGAGTTTGCAAGTGATTTGAAAAGAAGAAAACAAAATTAATGCATTCTAATTTCATCAATTGGAGACTTTTGTTGGTACACATTTTAGAGTTTGTCTTGCAATTTGTTTGGGATTTTTAGAGACATTGCTTTGATAGCTTGGAATTTTTGGGAAAATGAAAATTTTCACGGTATTTAGTTGCTTTAGAAAGAAAAATATCTCTTCTCCTTCCCTCAGTTAAAATTCATTGAAACAAAAACTTTGCATTTCATTCTTTCTGCATGGTTTGGATTCGAGTCATCACATCATCAGTTTCCTCTTCATACACCCATTTGAGTAAAGAATAGCCATTAAAATCAACCAACATGCTAATAAAATCAATTAGACATTTTGATTTATAGCACGCCAACAGTAGTCTATGGATAGGGCCTTTGGATTAGGGTGAAGTGAGTTAATTATCCAAAGCTACTAAACAAGACCATAGAACACTAAAGAGTGATAAAATCCAATTGTCGTATAGGCATAGTTGGGAACCCCCTCTAACACAGGGGCTAAACATGAGGTCACATGCGGAAGAGAAGAATATATCACACCTCCAAATCTTAACAAATCGTAGTGGAAAGAGCATATATTGGGGGGTTTTCTTGAGTGTCACTGGTTCATTTTGTCTCGTTGCTTCGTGAATCGTGAATCCGTTCGAGGTCCTCGAGACTTTTACCGGTCCACTTGTTTTAAGTCCTTTGGAAGAGCTTCAGACTTTGTTATCCTGCCCACTTGTTCAGTCCCGACTATCGATTGTACACCACCGAAGGCTGAATGTGAGTTGGTAACCCTAGTAACCTTTCCTAGGTATCTACATAGATAACCGTGGGGGGTTTCCCATGGTACATAGGGAAGACGTCGTATCACACTTTTAATACCCTTGGAGGGTGATCCTATGAAGAAATTGTTTCTTGCATTGAGAACAGATGTTACGTGGAGGTCGGGGTAACTACTTCTTATATCTTTGATGATGGATTGACATCCCATCTTCGGAAGATCCTTTCACCTATTGTTTGCTTGGTTGATAGCTTTAATATTTCTTAGGGGTTTGTTTCTTCGACATTCGTAGTTGGCCTTAGGGATCGTTATATCTAAACACTTTCATCGTGGTCAATCACACTCTCAGAAGATCTAGAAGGATGCAAGGTTTGGATCCTGAAGATCAAGAACCTCCACACAACCCTTCTATTGAAGAAACTATCATAAAAAATGTTGATTCTGAGATGGGAAGTGTAAATCCCCCAAGTGACCACCCTGAAGGGATGGTATAAATTGTTGGGGAAGGTGATTTTAACTTTCCTGAAAATTCCCTTTTGACTGGTCCATCTGGTCAACCACTTGTTAAGTTACCCTCGATGACATTCTTTGACTCTTTTTCTTCCTCTCACTTGCCACCTAGCAGGAAATATTCGCCTAATCATACAGATGGAATATTGATTCCCCCAATGGATTCTGAGATATTCACTTTGGCACACATCACTAATACTAGTACTTCTCTTTTGGGGGGAACATCATTAACCTAGGTTACCCCATCACATTAACCTATGAGCACAACTTCTCTTCTCGATTCTCTAGTTGCACACATGCATACACCAAGCGCATTTCTTGGTCATCCTTTACAGAATCCATCTATTTTAGTGGAAAACAATGCTTCTACCTCAGGTCTTGTGACAAGTAGCTATGTTATTCCTTCTTCCAATCTAGGTGTTAACCCCATAACAGTTACACAAACTATTCAACATAACCTGGGGGGCATGTTTTCACTGGATGGAAACCTTTGGATGTGGTCCAGTATGTCGTTGGAGGACAACCTTCAGCTATGCGTCAATTTCCAACTAGGGGAGAACCTTCAACTATGGGTCAGTTTCCAGCTGGGGGGAAACCTTCAGCTATGGGTCATTTTCCAACTAGGGGGAAACCTTCAGTTGCAAGGTAGTATCCAGCTAGAGTGAAACCTTCAGTTGTAGGTCAAGTTGTAGCTAGAGGGAAACCTTCAATTATGGGACAATATAATCCATGGGGGAAATAACCATTTTGTGGGAAACCCCTCATTGGAAACTAGCCTCCAGCCTGGGGGGAAACTATTTCATCAGGTCCCTCTATCGCTACATGCCTTTATCCTAGTAAACCATATCAGGTAGTTTTGAATACTACATGGGGTCAATAACCTAATTTGACAAGTATTATGCAAGGAGAATTTCCCACTCAAACTATGAACCCCATGTTCCCATATCCCCAACCCTCTCAACAACAGTATATGGGAGGGCCATCAGGTTTTCCAATGCCTACATAACTGGTATATGGTACTACTGGCATCCCCATGCTACAGCAAAATTACTAATATGGGCAATATAACCAAAAACTTATCTTTTTATCCACTTTGGATCTACCAAATTTGTCGCACTTGACTAATTATCCCATACTTCATGCTCTATCCTGGCCACCAATCCCCACTAAGCTACATTCGGATATCCCAAAGTTTGATGGAAGACCTAGAGAAGAACCCAATAATCATGTAATGAACTTCCCTATTTGGTGTTCTTCTAATTCTTTGATTGATGGTTTCATTCGTTTACATATTTTCCAGAGAACCCTTATGGGAGTGGCAACAAAATGGTATATTGAACTACCACGAGATTCCTTCGGTGACTTTAATAATCTTGATATGGATTTCTTGACTCATTTCTAATTGTTTATCTGATATGAGACAATTACTAAGCTTTTAACCTTGCTTAGGCAATCCACCTCCACTCATATATCTGATCATATTCATGAATGGAGGCAGCGACGACGATTGATTAAGACCAAATACCAGACCAACTCTTGGCAGATTGGTTTACCAAGTCACTTTTTCCACCCATTGCTAGAGATGTCACCATGGGAGGTGTTGTCACTGAAGAGTAGGCGATTAGTCGTACTCAATATTTGGACTTGGTATATTCACAGTTCGGCACACTTTATGACTTAATCCCTTTTGCTCCACATCCTTCAATCAATTCGTCGAGACCTGCTCTGAAATCCCATGTCGATGGCATGGTGGGTTGTGTTACCAACACCAAAAATACTCCCTCTCCTGCACAAACCTCTAAGGTGAATGCGGTTCAATCCACTTCATCTCAACAACCTAGAGGTAAGAAGAAAAACAAGGGTAAATCCAAGAAATCTTCTAACCAGTAGAAGAGTAGAAAAACTACGGACACTCGGCCAAAAAAAAGGATGAATTTTCCTTGCTTGATTTGTGTCGATGACCATCACATGAAAGAATGTCCTCGTCGTGAGGAAGTCACCAAATTTTTGAAGGGTACCTCCCAAGCAATTTTATTAATTGACCCTTTCCCACCTTAGTAACAACAAATGGTTGCACAAACTCCATCCCCTCCGCAAGGAGGCAACAAAAGTCATTCCCACCATGGGGATGCTTCCTCAAGCACCACTCAAGTCTTTATGTGTAAGGAGACAGTTAGTCTAACGACCAGAGTTGGGACATATGTCACTCCTCCAGAAAATCATGCTAATGGAGGTGTTACTGATAATCCCTCCACTTCCACTCCTCCATATTCCACCCCTCTTCAGAACAAGAGTATTATTGTTGACTCGGTGTTACGCCACCCCAAGGGCACAATTCGAAAGTTGATTTTCATTCCAAGTGCCCATGCTACTCAAAGCTACAACATTGTTGAAGATTTGGCGCAAGCACCTTGTACTATTTCGACACTTGAACTTCTACAAAACTGTCCAAGTCAACGTAGAACCATGTTATTAACCATTGGAGTTGTGGATCCAGAGGTGTCAAATATTATTATGTTTAATATGGACTATTTTAAACCGAGGCTCTCCCACCACCTGGCATTCCAAATTCAAGCTATGGGTCGTGGGAAGAACATCCATCACACTGTTTTAGATGAAGTAGCCTCCACCTATGTCATGTCTTTGTTCTGTCAGAGAGCCATTGGTTCTCTTGAACTTAACAAGTCTCCTACCACCCTTAAAGCATTTGATGGGCGTGGTTTCCAACCTTATGGAATCTTGCAATCTTTCGTTGTGGACCTGAAGGGAAAAACCATTTATGTAGACATTGAAGTGGTTGATGTGCCCCTAGATTATAATTTTTTTCTTGGTCATACTTGGTTCTATGCAATGACTTTCGTCACATCTTTGATCTTTCGCCTTTTACAATTTCCCCATAAAGGGAAAATTGTGACTATTTACCAACTTGACTATTGCATGTCATATATCAATAACCACTTAGCAAATAATATCCCTTTCCTAGAACACTCTAATATTTAGTACGAAAGTGTGGCGGTAGGTCTCCTTAAGGATTCATCACTCATGGGAGCTTTTCCCTTACCTCCCTATGATCCCCCACATCAGGGTGCCACATTAAACATGATTACGGCTATGGTGCAACGATCCTCTTAATCATTTGATCTTGAGGTAGTGCCTAGCCCATCTACAATTGAAACACTAGGTAACATCATGTCACTTAGTCCAGCAGAGACCCATCTTCCACAAGATTTGGTACATAAACATTCCCTTCCTCTGCCTGAATCAGTTGATACTTTTTCTTCCTCCCTCTCTAGTGAACTTGTCCCTATTAGTAACCAGGACTCTAAGTGAGTGAAAAATTAGAGGCATTGGATGAACCAAATCTTGGGGGGCATGTCTTATAGTTTCTAGACATCATATTGAATTTAAGTAGCTAACTTATTATGATGATGTTGGGGGAAAAGTACCAACCTCTAGACATCATGTTGGGGGAAAATCCGCTAATAGTTATCGATCAACGTTCCAACCTCTAGAAATCATGTTGGGAAGAGGCTCATTCATGGGTATTATACCGAGCATAGTTTATTCTCAATTTCAAGCTCAGAAAAAATGAAACCGATCCTAAGCACAATTCACTTTCTGTGTCAAGCTCGTTAAAAAATGAAGTAGACACGTGAGCATATTTTTATCACTTTTTAGGGCTCATAAAAACTATATGAAAAAGGAACTCTTTGGAATCTCCTTTAAGCTCTTTTCAAACTGCCTAAACATGAAAATATTGTCAAGTGAGCTAGTTTCCTTTTAAACCTGTTAAAAGGTTTGAAAGGGTGTCTATTCAGTATAAGTTTAATCCATTTTTGAACTGGATGGACTAATTACGAAAAAGGAACACTGCAATCAATCATGACTATAAGAGTTCTCCCTTGTACTTTTTTACACTTTTTGGGACTTGGGGGACCAAAATTAGTAAAAAAGAGCATCCATAGAGTCATATTTAATATCTTTTCAGACTCTCTAAACATGAAAAGACTGTGAGTTTATCTTCTTTGGGCTCATTAAATTATACATTGAAGGACCCATACGGGAGCGAACCCCTCCTTCTTTGGGTTTGTTAAACATGTGATAAGGGACTCATCGAAGATGAGCTATACCACGCATTTTTTATCCTCCGCAAGCTCGTTAAGAAACAAAGAGGTACTTGTCATCCATGGTGGGGAGGAAATTGAGGGAAGTGGGTGAACTTTTGGAAATAATTATGGCAGTTGTTTGTTGTCACCCTTGAACATGGAAATTGTTTGTGTCTCATATTACAGTTGGGTAATATACTTGTCTCTGAGTCATACCAATCCTATGAGTCCTCATACTCCTTTGGTTCACCTGAAGAGTGCCTCGGTGATCGTCACACTATGTTTTGGTCTATGTCTCAATCAAGTCAATGTTGCCAAGTCATTTTTCGTACCTCATAATGTTCAACGGAAGTTTCACTTCAAACCAACCACTCTGAAGTATTACCAACTTTCAGCCTATACTCATTTAATCTCTCATCCTACATCACTTTCCTATGTTTGTTTCGTTTCGATGATGGGGGATACATCATGACCATCCTTCGACGATTTTGTTCCTATCAACTTCAACACATTATATAGGAATTAGACTTAGAAACTAGTTAGTACATTGGGACATGCATGCCTCAATAGTAAGCCTCCTCGCTTTCGACAATAAGTTTACATCATTGACCTTTAATCGAATGATTCGAAAAATGTTCAACCTCATCTTATTTGTTCACATTCGTTGGAATGTACTAGGGTCCCTTGGGAGTCATTGTCATCATAAGTGATTTCCCTCCCACTTGTTAATGGTATACATCAATGATCGGTAATCAAGTGGTTTCTACCATGTTCAACATCAAGACATATGTTCACATGGATAGATTCGTACCATTTCAAGATCGAGACGAAGACCCTGGGAACTCCTCAGGAAACCAGGTTGCGATGGAAACTATTTGAGTATTTAGAATATTCCAGAATGGTGATCATGTTGGCGATCTTATTCATGTATATTATGTCACAGTGATCCACTTTATATTGGTATGTGGCTATGTTTTGTCATGTTGTAGCTCCACTATGTATTATTTCATGGCTATGACCTAATTGAGTCATGGAGATATGGATCCACATTGTATTTTTGGTGGCCATATCCTTAGTCAGTGCTTTCATGTATCCAGAGTGTATTGGTCGGCAGTCATGCTTTGAGTCAAGTGTATTCTGAGCATGGGTATGCCTACCACGGGGATGATAAGTATATATTGTTTGATGTTTGCTTTCAGCTTCTGCCTGGCTCTCCTATTCTAGCACCCTCACATACATGTTTTTGTGAAGTGTTTCAGCCATCTTCTTTTCTTCTAACCTCACACTTTAGGGGGAATCTATTACACACCAAATTCCCACACTACTAAGTGTGGATTTGTCACACTTAAGTGAGGTAAATTTATCATATGAGGTTCACAATACTATGTGCACATGTATTATTCATTTTCAATGAAAAAATGAAATTAATGTAGTTTGAGAATCCACCTCACATCTAGTTTCCTAATCTCAATGAGAATTTGGGAGTCTCATGGATGGTTGAGAGATTTTATGAAACCAATATCCTAATTTGATGTCTCTTGAGAGATAATTCCTCCCTAAAATCCTTGAGAGATACTTTCTCCCTAAAATCCTTGAGAGATATTTTCTCGCTAAAAATATTGGAGATCCCAATGTAGTGGATCTGGTGAGTGATCTTCTCCATGGTGGTTAAGCCTCCAACTCCTATATAATGAGTGCATTCCAAAACAAGATATCCCCATGTCTATAATTTCCCTGAAAAACCTAGTTTTCTACCATCCACCTTTTTCCATTTCCCAAATAGTATTAACCTTTTTCATATGGCTGGCATAATTAAGAAAGTACTTTGTATTTTCATCTCCAATAGATAACCAAACAACCTTGCTCTTTGTCCTCCATTGGGTTTCCTTTCCTTCCAAACATTTCCTCTTAAATTGTTCCAACATTTTCATTCTATTCATATATATTTCATCCAAATTGTCTTCATAATCATAGGTAGATATATAAGCTATGCTAGTCTCTAAAGAGACTATACCATATTCATATAGCCTTCTCTTGATATAATCTCATTTTGACAATGCATTTTTTTATTTTTTTAGATTTGTTGCAAGTTGAGCATTGAAAAACTCCCTTAAAGTGGTATCTGTTGATATTTCAATAAGATAGGTTAAGCATGAAGTTCATTCCATTTTATCATTTGTCTTAACCATAAACAAAAATGTTGCAGCAACCAAGATCACAAGAAGAAACACCATGCACAAGAACACAAGAAGTATCCTGAGAAACTCTTCTCAACAAGGGAAGAAAACCCAGCCAAATCCTTTGCTATATTCTTCAAGAGAAAGACCTTCACCACCAAGATAAAACCTAACACACAAGAGGGTGCTCAACCCCTAGAAGACTAGTGCCCAAGATAGGTGCGCACTTTTCCTAAGAAGGTGTACTTGTTGAAATTTCCAAACTCACTTGTAAGATGTGTTTCCTCAATGGAGAATTTACCTTTACTTACACTAACCTAAATCTGTTAACAAAAGTGTCTATTGGCACAACAGGGCCGACCTCACTATCTTATAATATAATTAATATTAACCAGATTAATTATATTTTATATTAATTACCAGTCACAAAAGGTGGGGTCGACCTATACCCTTTACATTACAATTAGGGTTACAGGCAGGTCTGACTCTTGAACAATATAGCAAGGGATCTAATACACCCACTAGTTCTCATCTACTAGGGACACATACATAGGGATGTCCATATCTCTGGATCACTGCATTACATAGAAGAACCAATTCTTCACACGTTCACCTGTGCTCATCCACAGGCACGTCCACTCAACAAATCTTCTTTCCCACTACATCACATAGGAGAGTCATATGGATTTTCTCATCAACTCTGCTGGTCAGAGAAGGCTAATACATCATATTCATTTATGTTCTAATGACGATGCACCCAACACTTTGGGATTTCACATGTTCACCTTGTTCTCACCCACAGGCACGTCCAACTCAACAGATTGCCTTTCCCACGGGATAATCATCTAGAGTTCTTCTCCACTCTATGAATGGAGGAGGTCATCTCTACATTCCATCTTTGACTCATATAGGAATCACGTACCCTTATTAGGGGCTTTCTCTTAGTTTTTTAAGCTGGAGAAAGTCTCACATAGCTACAATGATCCACATCTCATAGGTTTGTAAGTTGGAGAATGTCTCACAAAGCCGCAATTATCAATAGTATCATATCTCACCCATTTTGACTGAACTAGGTCTTATCACTGAAAAATTGTCCGCAACATTGCACGCAAATGGTTAAGGAAACACATCAATGCCATCGACAATTAGTCCACTTACAGCACTAAAATGCATTCAAAAAGGAAAAAAACTATACAATTGGATCAAAAATTGACATGCGCAAATTCACCAAAGGAAGCACGTGCAAAGTGCGCAGTGTGCGCAGGCCAACAAAGCCCTCAGCGTGCACAATGCACCAAGTGTGCGACTGTGTACAAGAAAATCCACGCACTTCTATGAACGACACATTTATGGATCTTGTCGACCCCTCAACCACTTATGGACCAACCCTCAACACGATTTGACCCTCATATCTGAGCGAAATCTGAATGGAGGGCTGGTCAAGGACTAGAGGGTTCCCTAAAAGGCCCCTTGTTCACACTATGAACCAATTTCAATTTGCCATGTATGACTACTATAAATAAGAGCCACGGGTGCACTAAGAAACCAAGATCTTCATAGTATTGTTATGTTGCAAGAATTCTCCCTTGAGAATCCTCTTTTCTCTTTGGAGCCTTCAAGCATCATTTAAATAGGCCATTCCACTCACCTCTTGAGGGAGTAGCCATTGTTGTCCTTCACCATTTTCCATTTCCTCCATTGTATGAAGAGCTCTCCATTGGGGAACTCAAGAGCCCTCCCAAGGAGGAAGAGGGGACTCATAAGTCCTTATTTTTCTCTACGGTGTTTTGCCTACTAATCTATTGATCCATTAGGAGCATTATGTTGGTCATTGTTTGATTTTCATGGTTCTAAGTTTCTCATGCTTCCTAACTTTTATTTCTTAGTTGTTTTAGTTTTGTTTCTTTGTTTATACATGTGTTTGTCTTGTTTAACCCACTCACAAATTTTTGTCTTGTCTAGTAGGCTCATTTAGAATGCAAGTGTTGTTGTTTTGCTAAGCCAAGTGACAAAACCAACACAATAGATTGGCGACCATATTGGGGATCGGTATAAAATTCCTCCCTATTTGAGCTTAGAGAGCACTTATTTTTTATCAATTTGTCTTGCAGGTACCAAAACCAGCCTAGCCCAACCTGCCAAAGTCAAAATTCAGAGTTGGGGAAGGAGTATTTCACTTGGAAATTTCTCCCCCGACGCGTGACAGGAAGTGCGTCAATTTTCATGCCCACATACGCGCACTGTGCGTGCCATAGACTTCTTTACACTACACATTTTGCTCATTGTATGCCCACTGCGCACTTGTCAAAGTTGTAACCCGGGCATATCTCCATTTTTTCAAAATTGTAAGGGTTTTATGATGATTTGAAGGCGCATAGCCTTCAGATTTTTCTTTTCATGCACTTTGTAAGACAACTACACTCCACCTAGAGTCCTTTCCCATATGAAAGGTTAGCTAACATAGGCACTTAGGGGGTAGCAAGAACCAATATTCTCCTCTTTTTCTTTGGTTGCCACATGGATGGCTTATTTGGCTTGTAAAATGTTAAGTTGAGATTGTTGTTTTCATACATAAATCACTTACATTTGGGACTAGAAGTTAACTTTGACCCTTGAGTATGATCTTCTCTCGCACCCTAGTGTGATATTGAGAATCAAAAAGGTGGTTAAAGGGACATTTTATCCCCCTTAACAAAAATATTTAGGAGAGGACAAAGCCCCCTAGGGTTCCTCTTAGTTTTTTGAAATCATATTAAAGTTTTGTAAGGGCCCATACATGCCCACATGTTCCAAACTTAGTATAGTTTATTAAAATTGTTTTTTTAGTTTACATCACAATCTAGGGAAGTTTAAAGATCAAAGTAACAGGACCATACATGCCCACATGCTTGCAATCTAGGATAGTTTCAAAGCTTTCTTAGTATAAACAACATTTAGGCAGTGTAAAGGATTTGTAAAGGACCCATATGTACACATTGATAGTTCTTTAGGGATTTTAAAATTCCACGAGTTTGTACCAATGACATGTAGTAAGCTAGGTAAAGAAGATTTGTAAGGACCTGTTGAGCACTCAACACACCCTAAAAAAACCTTATCATTTTTTTTTCAATTTTTTGGGTACCACTTGGGTTTATGCACTGTCTAACTCGAATTCAGGTTGGGAAATGTTTTGTCTTTGTTTATTTTCATGAATCTCATCACTTATTTAGGTTTTTTTGAACTTATGGAACCCCATGACTGAAATACCTTAACACTTGAATTGAGAATCGACAGCCAAACACTGCACCTACCGCACTCAAATTCGGCGTCGAAAAGAATTCAAGTAAGTAAATGAACCACTCGGAAAACAACAGTCGTCGAGCATCGATCTTCATCGGCATCGGCAGAAGGAGGTTCTGGTGTGCATAAGTTTTTCACATAAGCCTCAAGGGATAGTCGATCCCCTTCGGCATCGGTAAAATACGAGGAGGACAGACGTTAACAAAGAATGAAAAGAAATCTTCGATAGTCGATGGCCAACACACTTTATTGGGATCGAGGAAAACCCAGAAATATTACAACAAACATTTTGACCACGATAAATTTATCCCTGATAGCCGATCCCCGATGTGTTTTCAGCATCGAGAATTTTTCAAGGGAGTCGATCCGAGAGCACTTGGGTAGGTTTATTGTCAATCGTCGATCCTTGACACTTTTCAGCATCGTCAAGATAGGATCTGGTTTTAGAATGAATAACTTAAGGAAAGTCCCGACTCCGACTAATACGAGTGAATTAATTCATTGGTCTCAAACGCCACGTGTAGAGGGTCGTACGGTCTAGTTCTATCTCGAGTCATTCTTGGTTCCCTAGGTCTGAGTCACACCTCCAAGTCAGCGTTGTTGCGTCAACATTATACAGTAAGACTGATCGGCGTCGGAGCTTTTGTAGAAGGATATCAATGAAAATGCTCATAGCACAACCCCGATCCCCGATCCACCCACTGAAAGAGTGACACGATGAGACGTTTTTAGCATTAGATACAATCAGATTTTGGACATTTAAGGAGCTAATTAATACACGATCTTGCATTAGTTAATATCTCATGCGCCAATTACAACAACATTTTTGAAATCACTGATAGACCACATCACCACCCACGCCTCTGTCATCAACCCACGATGAATTCAAGTTCTAACTCCTCTAAATATTCGACGGCAGATTTATTGAAATTTCACTCGTGACCCGAATTGAATGGTTGATGCGACGCGGTAATATTTTCCATGTTTAAATCTCTTGAACCATTGTGAACAAATTCATTATGCGCGTAAGAGAATTCTGGAGCATCCGAAGGATCAAAAAACAAGTAACTCGAAGACTATACTGACCGCCATGATTATCAAAAATCAGGTTTAACAAGCCTCAGAGGTATGTATCCAAGTCTGCCAATTCGTTGGTTATAATTTATATGTGTTCGTCTGGTTTTTTACATAGTCTCTAAACTCTGCTCAAGTTGTAGGAACAATGTTTCCAAGAAATCCAACCACCAGAAACTCGTCGAGAGCACCAAACCTAAAAGAACCAGAGACGGGGGAAGGTTCTTCTCCAGCAACCGTGAGGCAATTGGAGTACGTCCCTAGGTTGGAGCTTATCATCAAGACAACAATAAAGAAAGTTTTCATCCAACCTCCAGCCTTTGGAGATACAGAAGCAAGCACCAAATCCAAGGTAGCACTCCCATCGTGGGGGGATCTCTTCAACAGGATTAACAGAGAAGAAAACCCGGAGTATATCCCACACAGCGACCTGGGCGTAAGGGCAATCGATGACCATGTGTTCCCTAACATCCGACGATCATATTTACACATGGTGGCGAGAAGAACCCCTATTTTCCCCTACATAGAGTTCCTCAAGTGGCTCATCAACCATACAGATGGGCATAAATGTTTGATTAACGATGAGAATGGCGGGTGCATCAGAGTTTCCTCCCGACAGAGGTCCATAAATACTACAAGCTCAGGGACCCGAAGGAGCAGCTCAACACTGACTTCGTGGTGAAGTTCTATGAACTCCATGACACCAGTCGGTTGATGGCCTCATGGTGGAGGGAAGAAAATAAATTCACCAATCGAAGCAATGGATGGTATGGGACAATCAACCTAAGGGAGCCATACATCTATTTGATGGCTCTCATCTGCAGGCTATACAGAGAAAAGGATTGCTCCAAGTTTTCGGAAGCATGGATGCCTTTGGCATACATAGTTGCAATCATTGGGTGTAGCTTCAACTGGGGAGAAATAATCTCCAAACAACTAAGCATCTGTGTGTAGCATGCTCAGACACTGAAGGAAGGAGAGGCACCAAATTTCTACATGGCCTCGTACCTGCTCGATGTCATGTGCACTAGGAACATCTTCGTCAACATGAATCTGAGTTGGCATGTTGCAGAGCTCCCCGTCCATGTCTACTTCAGCGTGCTATGGGAAAACATGTACAGGAAATCCTACTCCCTCATCTGCGATGAATTCCCATAGCACGTTGAAGTAGAAGGAATGCCCGAATTTATTTTATTCTTTTTAAGAAGGAATTCCCAAGGCTATTGGCAACAACCAAGAAAATGATATCCAAGGTAGGCCATTGGTACTTGGACGAGCGCACCACCTACATCAGGGTGTTTAGGGCCACCGGAACGCCACACCTCCTACCAGCTCATGTCCCAGACCAGCTTGTCATGGGAGAAATTTGTTATCATACCATCCTGTAGGGCTATAATGCCACATTGGTCAAAGACAAGAAATGAACCTTCATACCCTACGGTTTCCATGTGGGGTTCTATCTGGTAAAGGATACTTCTCAAGAAAAATAATAAGGGATGAGCCAACTTGAGTTTAGGTTCCCTACAGGTCGATTCTGCAAGCATGATCCTAAAGTCCTTGTCCTGCAACATGTTTCACAGGTGTCATCATGTTGGTCGTATGCTCGCGATAAGTTTGAGGACGAAGTCTTCACAAAGAATTCCCAAGACTGGGATGAGGTGGTATAGAGGATGGCCAACCCAAACATGACCAGGTTCAAGACCATGAGCGTGGATGAACAGCTGGAAACAATAGAACAGTCATCTCAAGGGGCCCTTGGAGCTAGGGAAGAAATCAGAGTGGTAGAGGCAAAAAAGGTGCAGGGAAGGGGATTGTTCTTGACACCAGAGGCATAGATAAGGGGTTTGTGCTTAATGGAAGAGGCACAGAGAGTGATTGATCAGCTGTAGAATGACCCAGACTTTGTAGAGATGACAAGGGTTTCTGTCGACAACCCAATTGAAAGTCGGAAAGACCAAGTGACCCAAAGTCGATACAAATTGTAGAAACTACGGGGCCAGATAAACCTGAAGTTTCAACACCACAAGTTGGATCACTAGGGGACATTTCGGCTCATCCCAACATAGCGAGGACATTAGGGAGAGAAATGGCACCAAACCCCTTACATGACTTAATAACTATCTATGATGATGAGGAGAGTTCAGAGGTTTCCCTGGTCACTCCGATACATATTACAAAGGAAAAGGAACCCGAGAAAGTGTCATCCCCATCTCTCAATGCTCCAATTAAAATCCTTCCACATAGTGACTAGGAGGTCAAAACTGTCTTATACACTGAGCTACTCGATACACCGGGGACCCAAGTGGAAAACCCAAAGGATGAGCTAGGATCGGGCGAATAAGAATGAGGAATTCCACAACAGGAAATCAGCATCTCGACAGATGATTATCAAGTAAGTACTGAGCCTGCCCTTGATTCATCAATTTTGGCCAGTACTTTACCGCCCGATGAGAAAAAACCAGAGGCCAAACTTTTCGGAACATACAGAAGAGGTTCAAGAACCCAATCTTGAACAGATATACACCGTCAAGAGTCTAGGAAACACGCTTACTTGGGGAGAGCAGCAAATCCTTGAACCCATGGATGAGGTCGTTGATATACAAGCCATCGCCTATGACCAAAAGAGGAAATCCATCATGAAGAGAACCACCAAGAAGAGGAGGCCTACTCTGGATAGCTCCATCCTCATCACCACATAGGAGAAATTGATTAGCATAGAGCATATCAAGACGTCTGAGATTATCGGCGCAGGGATGGCAATCAAAGATTCCACCCTGGATAGAGCGAGGAAAGATGAAGAGGATTTGGCCACTGCGCTAAAGGAGTTGGAGCATCTGCGCCATTTGGTGAAATATTATCAGGACTCCATGCAGGCCACAGTGTTCTTGAGAAGCGAATTCCAGGATGCCTACAGTAAATTCACGAACGAGCAACACCTTTTCACTAAAGGGATAGCCGATTTCCAAGAATACACCCTTATGGAACTGGCAATGTGCAAGGACATCGAAAGATGGTATGAGAAAACCCACCAAGCAGTGGAAAGGATCGATTACATCAGCGTGGTTCAACAAGGCCAAGACGTTGAAGACCACGGCATTCGAGTACTAAGGGACAACAACATCAACTACATAAGGAAGTTGGTCGAATGATGGTTGAAAATGGCCCAAGAACCTCATCAAGAAATCCAAGAGAAATGGGCCAATTGCAAAAGGAGTTGGACCAAGATCAATTGGGCGATGAGAGACATCGGTCTCCCAGAATTTGGCACACCCAAGGACTTTGTCAACTTGCATGACATAGTCAAACTACATGCAAAACAAGACTCGTCGTGGACTGCAGAGATAGAAAAGGTGGAGAAAATGGCGCCAGGTCAAGTACAGTAGTTCACGGAGCATTGGATAAAGTCTTAGACAATGTTATGGCAGTTAATTGCTAAAGTGGTCAAGTATCAAACATGGGTAATGGAAACAAAGGAGATCCTTTCGACCCTGATGGACCAACACAGATTCACGTATGCCAACACATGTGAGGAACTCTTCATCAAATGGTCGAAGTATGAGAAGATTCATCCACTCAAGTGAAACCATTTGATGACTCTTAGAAGACTGAGAGATGGAAGCACCATGTGGCGATCTTTTATTTTACTTAGCTTGCACTTTTGATAGTTATTTTTAGTTAATAATTTGTTATAAATAAGAGGATCGACCTGTTAGAATGGGTCGATGGTTTTTTCAAAGACCCTCATTTTTGGAATTGTAAAGAACTATTTTGGAGCTACCTTAATTGAGAAGTCATGTTTAGGACCTGAGACAAGTTTCTATTTTTCATCAAAAGCATGTGTGATTGGATCTAAAGAAGAATTATTTATGACTTTTTCTCATGAATGGATGTTGTAACGAGTAAGAGCCTCTGAATCTGTTGATAAGTTATCTGATTCAATATTGTTATAGTTCTTGTCTCTAATGATGGAAAGTAAATCATTTTTTTAATGTGTGATTAATGATTAGAGCTAAGGAAACTATTTTTCTTGCCATCGTTTATCACATGTATGTTTTCTTTCAATAAGTGTATCTCAATCAATAATTATAATACCAGCAAGTTAATGTATTAATACTAGGATTGTTGTAGGTGTGAAAATATTTGTCTGCATGCTTGAGCACAAGGGTTATCCCAAGCTCAGCCTTCTCCAATAGTCAAATTGTCCCTCTTTTTCCAATTGGTTTATACTAGCGCACGTCCTTTTATCAAACTCATCTAGTAAAATAAAATACAAAAATAAAACATTCAAATTGAAGGAGGAGCTTTCACAAGAAGACATCATGTCAATCACTACGTAAATCCCATTGATTAATTGGTTGAATCGCAATATCTAGAGAACCATTCCACTATCAAATGTTGCAGAGTCTAATTGGGCCTCGATAGCAGGTTTGGTTCATGTTGTTGAGTTAAAGGGATTTAGGACCCCTCAACAGGACCACAGGAAGTCCACATGTTGCAATCTCACACTTAACTTATTAAAATCTTGGTACAATTTTTTTCACTTGCTCACACACAAAGTCACTCCCCACACACATAATTTCCATTTCAAATAGTGGAGGTTGAAGTAGGTTTTCTCCAAAGGAATTCTGAAACGTCCCACTACTTCTTTGGAAATTATCCACACCCATTTAAATCAAACGAGATTGGTTCACACCCCCAATCTCTCAGCCTGCGACATCTAAAAATTTTCTAAAAACTCACTAAGTTTTCCTCCGCGGGAGGTGCCAAAAGAAATTTTTTAGTCTAGGTAGGATCTCAGGGGTAGGCATCCAAATAACTCCTCGTTATCTGGTTCTCACATTTTCAAACAATAGAAGTTGAGAAATAGTTAACTTTCAAATCCTCCAAGTCAAGTGTTCCTAGACCATAAGGCAGGGAGATACTCGTGAAGGGTTGAAGGCCGAGGTCTGGTTTTTCTACGCATCCCTCCTTGAGTCACCCAACTCTTGGAAGGACATCCAACCCGTGGCCCACTTCTGAGGCCGAAAATCTAAATGTCGCACTTTGACCAAGGTACCTAGTGACCAAAATTTAGGACATCTACCCAGGTGGCGATTGTGGGTTGCAATCACACCTTGATCATATTTTTTGTGGCTATTGGGAAATATCACCAACCCTTTTGGGATATGCACCCTCTACCCCTCATTATAACTGATTATTTCAACCTTCACTAGTTCCTCTTCTGGTGGCTTCAGACCCCACTGTTGAGTGCTTTTGGAAGCCCCAGTTCTATTTTAGAGGAAGGACGATTCATCTTTTAGGACACGAGCATTTGTTTTTATTTTTGATCCCCCACGCGGACAGAATACACCTATCCACATGTTTGCTTATTTACAGTTGATTTATGTATGATGCTCATTTGATTACATGCAATTATGACTTACATTATCTTGTGAAGGTCCAAATTATACAAAGCTCTTGTTCATTTATTGCTCTCTTGTCACCATTTGCACACATTCACTTTGCCTGTCGGAAACCATAGGGGACCCACAAAATCCTTGTCGTTCCAGACGCTTGCAGAATCTTCCTCCTATTCTAGGAGGAGTCCCTAGTCTTGCCAACTCACCGACCCAACCATCTCACACCCCTGTGAGTGATACTATTTTGGGATCAACTTTGCTTGGTTCCACTTTGCTTGGGTCCAATTCCCAAGGCCATACATCCACTAGTTCTCCTTCACAAGGAGGCAGGGGGAAAACTTCTTTTCAAGGGACAAGTACAACCCCACCAAATCTCTCTCAAGGGAAAGGTCCACCACCTGCTCACACGATGACTGGAACTAATCCTGTGCCAAATCTCCCTATGCCATACTTGGCATCCCTTAACATTCCTAATTTCACCAAACTCACGAATAATCCCATTTTTCATGATCCCACTTGGCCCAATATGCCTACTAAACTACCTTTACATATTCCAAAGTTTGAAGAAAAACCAGGGGACGATCCCACCAACCATGTTATGACCTTCCACTTATGGTGCTCTTCAAATAGCATCATGGATGATTCCATCAACTTAAGGTTGTTTCAACGAACTCTCATGGGTTCCTCAGCCAAATGGTATGTACACAAAAAATCAAGGTCCCATGTGACCTTTGAATCATTGGCCAAGGAATTTTTGTCCTTTTTCCAACTACCAGTTCATCATGATACCGTCTTAGAACTTCTCTCAGAGTTCAAATAAACTATTGGTATCCATATAGTCGATCACATCCATGAATGGCGTAGGCGTCTTAGTTTGTGTAAAGCAGAAACCACCAAAGAACAACGTCTTGATTGGTTTCTCAAATCACTCGTCTTTGTTATCACCAAGGATGTCACATCCACTTTTCCTAAGTCAGAAGAGGAAACCAGCAGCAAGGTTCAAAAGTTTGACCTCATCTATACTCAATCAGGCTACTTATACACAGTGTTACCTGATGCACCTAGACCCGTACCATTTGGCAAGGACAAACTTGGGATGTCCCACGCTGCGGATGGATTGATTGCTTCCATGACACACCACAACCCTTACAGCCAATTGTCACCTATTTATGGTGCACCTCAGTATCCGCAACCCTATGGAGGGCCATCTTATTACCCTTAGCCCACTTACCAACAGTCATATCTTGTTGTTCCCCCTCAGTCGTTGGGGGGACCCCCACCGGTACCCCGAATGCATTCGGTCCCTCAGTCAAGTGTGGGTCCACCCCCAACCCCTACATGTGACTATAATAATTGTGGAGGTACTTCAACTTTCCTATAAACCATATGGATCGACTACCCAAAACAATCCATATTTTCCATTTCCTGGTCCTCCCCAGCTTGTTGCTCCTCTACAAGGACACCCACATGTCAGCGTTAATTTTTTTCAACCCTCTCCCATTCAAAAGCTTCAGGATTTTGAACAGTTGAATACGGAAAATCCGACCCATCAGCTGAATAATTCCAAGAAGAAAGGTAAATACCGAAACAATAATAACCTGGGACCAGGAGGAAATAACGCCCAACAAAACCATATCGTTGGGGGCAACCAGAACCCCCAAGGGGACAACAACAACAAACGACCGGGGAAGAAAAACAACAATCTCAAGAAAAACTTCTCCTGTGCTCTTTGTGGTGAGTATGGACATTATACTCACCATTACCCCCAAAATTATGACTTCAAAAGGATGAAAGAATCCATGAACGCACAACATCCTCCAGCACCGCCTGCCCCTCAGCAAGCCAGACGACAGTACTTGAAACAACCACCTCCGACCATTTTGCAAAAACCTATTCCACACCAAGGTATGATGAATACCTAATAGGAGGTACACCATGCTCCACCTCAAATGGGGCAGTATCAAAACCCAGGTCCCATTCCACCCAAAAATCTGGTTGATTGCAACATCCTCTTTACCAACGAAGAAGAAATGCTTCCGCAAACACGAGGTCACTAGTATGGTGTTCCCCTGAATCTACCCCAACCACCTCGGAAACAACTCTAGCTACCAGTGAACCACCATTGATAATTCCACGCCCTAACACTAAACCAAACCCTCGTATAACTCATATGTCATTACGATGGAACGTACATAACCCTTATGCTAGGGCAGCCCATAACTAGATTTTGATCGATGACTTAGCTCAGTCTCCTGCAGCCATGTCTATATTAGAGGTCCCCCAAACCTGTCCGACTCAGCGAAAATCCTTTCTTTCCACCTTGGGGTCAGTCGACCCAACTAATACTAGACTCATCACCTTTGATCTAGATAACAAAGAACCATGCCTCCCCTCCCTGGTAGCTTTTCAGATACTAGTTAAGATCCAAAACATCACAGTTCATCGGTGTATCATCGATGAAGGTGCATCCACATGCATCATATACAAATTACTATGGAAAAATCTTGGCTCACCTGAGCTAATACCATCTACCATCACCCTGGGAGCCTATAATGGTCGACCATCATCTCCTGAAGGCCTCTTCCAAAATGTCCTCGTAGAACTTGGGGGAAAAACCATCTTAATAGACATTGAATTTATCGATGCTCCACTTGATTACAATATCTTATTTGTACTTACCTACATGTATGTTATGAAGGAAGTGTCTTATTCTGTATTTCGAACGATGATGCTCCCCCACAACAGGAAAATTGTCACCATCGACCAAATTACAGATTACGAGCCTAATCATTCTGCCAACATTGATAACATTCGTCCCCTTGTCCACACTAGTTTAGACGCTTATTTGATCATCGACATGGGCCCCCACATTTTCAAGGACCCATCCTTGTTGGGGGCATGTCATGGAGCGCCTCCCCTCCTACACCCTTCAACATAAGTGTGTGTAGTATCTTCTATTGGAACTGGTAACGGAGCCAATACTCCTCCCATCGAGATACCTCCCCACATCGTAGTTCCACCAGTTGGAGAAGTATTACCTCAGGAATTCCCAGAGAAACACACTACACCACTTATCCCAGATTCCCCCCCCCCCNCCCTCCAGGGGAAAATCTCGATTTAGGAGACATTTTCCCAAGCCATTACCCAAATTCCCTTCTTCGACCCCCCACCTAGAGTCCAAGCATTCCAGGTAGTTACAACCCTTACCCTTCCTAATATGGTGCTTGCCATCCCTGTATGGTATCTTCATCCACCTGTGATGGTCCCTCAACCATCTCTCCCTCCTTAGACAGATGGAATACTAATGCAGATCCCAGTACATGCTCCTCCCACACCACCATCACCCCTAACTGTTGGCACCCCTACCATAGTTGGGGGCAGACAAAAGAAGAAAGATCCCACATCTCCACTTCCTCCCCAAGTTCATCCTCCTTGCGCCCTATGCGAAAGAGAAGGGAACCCCACTAATTGATGTCCTACTCTTCCCAAGTTACGCAATCTGATCCAACTCCCTAGAGAAACCACATTGCTCGCCACTCCGCCAAGTACATCCACTGCTACTTCGGAGTCCTCCACTGCAAGCAATAAAGGGTTGTGAACCAAATTCACTTGTGTCATATGTTCATAATATGGCCATTACACTCATGATTTCCCATCTCTACCTCAGTTTCACCAAACATTAGTCATAGTACGCCAAACATCTAGTCCAGAGCCCTCTTAGCCACCCCCTACTAAGCCTCATATCATTGATATTCAATATATTTTGTTGTCAGTCCCTGCGCGAACGAGTTACCCTCCACGGTATCGGGACATTCACTTTATGTCTAGCGGTCTCTCACACCCTGTACAGGACATCACATTTACGTCCTCACCACTTAATGACACCAATGCTTACCCATTGACCATTCCCCCGGTCACCTCCCAGGATTTCCTGTACTTTCGCATTTTTCACTGCGACAAAGATATCTTGGAGGAACTCCATACCCCTATTTTCCCATGGAATGTGCTCCATCATCGAGTACTTTTTCTTTCATAGGAGGCCTTTCATCCTCCTACCCAAGCCTCCATATGCGCAATCGAAACCAAGGATTTTATTCCTTCGGGGCATATAGACTGGTTCAATAACCCTATCCCTACCCTAGATGCTTTTGAAGAAGGAAACATGGCCAACATCTCCCCCATCATCAAAATTTACATTTCCATTAAACAGGGAATCATAGAAGAAATCACCATTGGCGTCGCATACTCCCCTAAAGAACTCAATATAAATCTCTCTTTCAAGAATATCGAGACATTTTTTCTGTGTCATATATGGAGATGCCCAGCCTCGATCCGTCTATAGTCGAACATAGAATCGACACTTGGCCATATGTCACCCCAGTTCATCAAAAGCAACGCCTTGTTCACCCATCCAAAGTTGTGGCTATCAAAGTTGAAATTGATAAGTTACACGTTGTTGGGTTCATTTACCCCATTGCGTATACTTCATGGGTCTCCAACTCCTTCCCCATTAACAAGAAATAAGGCATTATTTTCGTCTGCACAGACTTTCGCGATCTCAACCACGTTTGTCCCAAAGACAACTTCCCAACCCCTTTCATCAACCAAATTATCAATGAATGTGTCTTCCATGAGGCACTGTCCTTTATGGATGGGTTCTTCGGCTACAATCAAATCTAGATACATCTAGCAGATCAATATAAAACCACTTTTACTACCCCTTGGGGTACCTTTGCTTATCGTGTCATGCCTTTTGGACTCAAGAATGCAGGTGATACGTTCGAACGAGCCATGACTTATGTTTTATGCAATCTTACTCCATCATCCTTTCTTATTTGGATGATCTCACTGCTTGATCCAAAAAGTGAACTCATCATTTAGAGGACTTAAGCATCGTTTTCCAACGATGTCGCCAGTATAATATTTGCTTGAACCCCCTCAAGTGTGTCTTTTGTGTCACTGTCGGACGCCTCCTTGGGTTCATTGTCTCCCAACATGGCATCACGGTGGACCCCCTCAAGGTCCAAGCTATCACAGAAATTACACCACCTAGGAATTTACGACAACTGCAGAGCCTACAAGGCAAATCCAACGCTTTGTCCCAGACTATGCCACTCGCGCACATGGTTTTCTCCGCTTACTGCGTCATGATATCCCATTTCGATGGGATGAACATGCTCAAACAACTTTTGATGATTCAAAATTCTCCTTATCCAATGCCCCTTTGATTAGTCCCCAGACTATGATCGTGATTGCATCCTCTACTTGTCAGCCTCAGCCGTATCGGTAGCAGGATTCCTCGTCCAATTAGGGGATGACGGGCATGAACATGTCATTTATTACATCAGTAAAAACCTTTTGTTGATGATTGAAATTGCAATGAGGTTTTGCCCACAAAGTATTTCTAAATCCTATTATTATAAGCTAACAATATAAATAATACTAGTAGGTGAGACCCCCTTGTAGATTCAGAGATAAGGTCTAGTTCTTATTTCATGGTTATGATGTTGTTCGACACTGCTTACATCATTGATGAAATCTGAGTTTTATTGGAAATGAATAAGGCTTGTTATGTGTTGGTTCTAATTGCGACAAGTGACTGATGGGTAAGACATGTTATGTTTTGTTCTAAGCTCTAATTGCATGTTACAATTGCCTATGTTATCCATTGCTACCATTGTTATCTGTCCCTAGATTCGTTACTTTGACACCTTCACAACAGACATGTTATCAACAATACATAAAGAGAAGTTGGAAAAGGGAAAAGGAAATATAAACAAATGCAAAAGGAACTAGACTATGCTAATATACTAATCTACATGCATTGAAATTGAAATGATCGTTGATAATCCTATCTAACAATTTAATAGTTATGTGATTTATTGAGTTATACAAAGACATGGTTAATATGCATTATCATATGGTTGGAAATGGTAAGATATGATGTGGGTGGTGCGTTTGACAAGTAATATATGCTAATTCCAATGCATGGTTTAATTGAATGGTTAATGGATTAATGGTTGGCATGTACTCAAGAATTTAATCATTGGAGAGTGGAGGCGACGTGCATTTACTGCACGTCACCCTTACTCCTTCCACTGGCCGCCACCCTAGTCTGTCTATTGTTCAACTGTGTTTGTTGTGGTTAGGCTCCGACTTTCAAGCAGAGGGAGAACCACTCGGCCAACTTGCGTTTTTAAGGTGCTTTTGATTACAGGTATATCTTTTTTTTTCCATTCATGAGTTTGCTCTGGTTATGAAATAGATATTGGCTCGTATGTGTAGAAATTTCAATACAAATTAAGTATTTCCTGTGATTCTCCTGATCTAACAATTATACGCCACTATTAAATACAAAATCGCTTTTGTTATTATTCTTGCGGAAAATTAAACCACGATCACAACCACAATCACAAAGTGAAATATCAATAACACATAACACAGAAGTTTTACCGGGAAAGCGTAAAGCTAAAAACCCCACTATCATATATTTTGTATAGCATGAATCATGAAACAATATCATACAAAACTCTAATCCAAGAGCTCTCAGTACAATACAATCGTCTCACACTGTCATACACAAATCAGCAAACACATGTGCCAATTCCTGTGTCCAGACAGCTTGCCTCCTCTGCACAAACTCTACAATTCGAATTCTCACAATGATCATTTAATTGCCTAGTTTGCACATGCTCATAAGCATATCCATTGTATGTGTGATCAAATCATAATTGATAGCCAAATTGTCCCTTTCACATGTTATCTCAATTGGGTCTCCACTGGATCTGACATGCATGTAGTTAACCGTGGTGAATCTTCAGTTGCATGTGAGTTCACTAATTAACTGAACTCTCACTAGTGCATGTTTAGTTACAACTAGCACAACTGATATTAACTCACTTAACTACACTTATAATTCTGTTACAAATCCAACTCACTCAGTTATGAATGAAATAATAGATTAATATTTATTGTCCAATTTATTTAAGGGAAAAATAAATTAGACACATGTTTCTTGTTGACTTTTCAACACTCCCTCTCAACAAGAAAGGGATTATCCTTCACCCCAATCCTGTCTCTATGATATTTGAATTTTCTCCTGGTGAGTGCCTTCGTCAGAATGTCTGCATCCTGATCTTTCGTAGGAATGTATTGAAGTAACATGATCTTTCACTGCACACAATCTCTGAGATGATGATACCAGATATCTATATGCTTAGATCTGTCATGAAACATAGGATTAATCGAGAGTTTAATGCAACTTTGATTATCACAATAAATCACTGTCGGATCTCCAGGATCACTGAAGCACAGTTCTCCTTTTCATGAAAGGTGGACTTTACATACTTCCCCAGGGTGCACCCCTTGCACTGTTTTAACTAAGCAAGTGTTCCCATTGGAAGTCCAATAGATATTTGTTGCATGATCTTCAAGGCTCCATGATGAAGATGGACCAATCTCCTGTGCCATAATTCATCCTCATCCCGGCTCACCACTTTTTCTACCTTGCCTATCATGGCATTGCAACCATCTACCTCCAACATGTAGAGATTCTTAACTCGAATCCCTATCTTCTTGACTTGACATGTTTCTTTATGTTGTAGGTAGGCTTTTCCACTGCTAAAAACAACATCATGGCCTCTGTCCTCCAACATTGCGACTGAGACCAAGTTTTTCTTCAGACCTGGTACATGCATAACATTTTTCAATTGAAATCGTTTACCTGACTTCCTCTGAAAGGTAATGGTACCAATACCAGTTGCACTGTATCGTCCATCGTCGCCCATTTCTATATGCATTAAGAGATCTTTCTCCTCCAAGTCAATGAAAGACTCTTTATCTCCTGTCATGTGGAAGGAAGCGCCACTATCCAAATACCACACCGATCCCGATGCACTTGAAGCCATGCATGTGATCAAAGAAAAGTCAAGTTCAAATTGTGAGACAAGAGCCTCACCAGTTGCAGCTCCAACAACCATCTTGTTCTTCTTCTTCTGTGGACAGTTAGTAGCGAGATGCCCATGTTCGTGACAGTGAAAACACTTCACTTTGGACAAATCCAGCTTCTTGACTTTAGACTTGAATTTTGATTGGAATTTCTTCCCTTTCCCTTTCCTTGCCTTGGCAGTCAAAGCACAATCCTCTTCATCATCACGCTTTGATGAAGATCCATCTCTGGTGTTCTACTTGAACTCCTCTTGCACTAGATTTGACCACAGTCGTTCCCAATCCGACAATTTTTCCCTTCCATTGACAGAATCTTGATAACTGTGCCAACTCTTGGGAAGTCCTAGAAGCACCAAGCTCACCAAATCATCAGCAACGTCTGTTATTCCCAAACTTCCAAGCTCATCTCGACACTGGAAAAACTTCGTGAGATATTTTGGAATGGTGTCGCCCTTCTCCATCTTGATCTTCCTGAGTTTATCTTTGAGTGCCATTTTCCTATGGTCGCTACTATTTTGGAACAGATCTGTCAAAACCTTCCACATTGCATGTGGTGTGGTTTTTCCATGGAGACTTGAGACAATGTGGTCTCAAACTCCCTCCAACAGAATCCTCCTTGCCTTCGCCACTTTCTTTTTCCATGCATCAAGATTTGCAATATATGTCGCATCCAGCGTAGGAACATAGTTGTCAATGTAACCCTTCAAGCCATTGTCTTCGAGCACTGCTTCCATCCTATCCTTCCAAGAAATGTAGTTCGAGCTTCCCTCGAGTGCATACTCCAACCTCAAGCCATTGAAAGACATTTTCGATCTTGAATCAACTGTCGCACCAAGAAAATCTTACAAATTCAAATGTTATCCAACCACCAAAACTCAACTGCTGCAATCCCTCTTCCCTAGGAGGTTCGCAGCCCACCTAAGAGTAGCCTGAGGGAAGTTCGCACCCTATCTGTGTGTAGCCTGCGAACTTGCCTGGGAAGTTCGCACCATGTTTCACTGTAGGGTGAGGGGAGTTTGCACTTCTCCCTTAAGTAGCCTGCAAGAATCACCTTGAAGTTCGCACCTCTCCTTTGTCTAGGGTGCGAGAATTTCTTCTCTGAGAAATGAGCGTAGTCTAAAGTACTAAAGTTCTCACCCTGCTAGATATCGGACCTGCGAGAATGAAATAATGTTCTCACCTCACTTCCGTGGCTCCGTGGCCTCCGTGGCTCTAATACCATGTAGAAATTTCAATACAAATTAAGTATTTCCCGTGATTCTCCTGATCTAACAATTATACGCCACTGTTAAATACATAATCGCTTCTACTATTATTCTTGTGGAAAATTAAACCACGATCACAACCACAATCACAAAGTGAAATATCAATAACACATAACACAAAAGTTTTACCGGGAAAGCGTAAAGCTAAAAACCCCACTATCATATATTATGTATATCATGAATCATGAAACAATCTCATACAAAACTCTAATCCAAGAGCTCTCAATACAATACAATCGTCTCACACTGTCATACACAAATCAACAAATACATGTGTCAATTCCTGTGTCCAGACAACTTGCCTCCTCTGCACAAACTCTACAATTTGAATTCTCACAATGATCATTTAATTGCCTAGTTTGCACATGCTCATAAGCATATCCACTGCATGTGTGATCAAATCACAATTGATAGCCAAACTGTCCCTTTCACCTGTTATCTCAACTGGGTCTCCACTGGATCTGACATGCATGTAGTTAATCGTGGGGAATCTTCGGTTGCATGTGAGTTCACTGATTAACTGAACTCTCACTAGTGCATGTTTAGTTACAACTAGCACAATTGATTTTAACTCACTTAACTACACTTATAATTCTGTTACAAATCCAACTCACTCAGTTATGAATGAAATAATAGATTAATATTTATTGTCCAATTTATTTAAGGGAAAAATAAATTAGACACATGTTTCTTGTTGACTTTTCAACAAGATGTATGGGTTTGTGCTTTCATTAAGTATGACAACTGTGTAAATTTGTGATATTTTTTGGAATGAATCGTTGGTGGCTTTCACTACGATAATGTTTGAAGTCACAGTGTTATTGGTCATTCTGAGTGTTAGCGGCCATAAAGGCTCTCTGTCATCCTTGCTGGTTTTAGTTGGAGGGTTTTGTTTGGTCTAGAGTGGTTGGTTGTCTTCACGCATTCGTATCACCATACCCAGTGTTTCGCTTTTATGGGGTTTAATGGGTTTGAAGCACCTTGTGTCACTACGCATGGTTTCACTTGGGTATTGGGTTGTTCATGCTACTAATGGTTGTGCAGTGGGTTATATTGCTTCTTCTTGCCTCTGTTCCATCTCAGTGTTGCTAGTTGGTTGGCTGGGAGAGCCACGAGGGTTATACCCTACGTGTGCTAAGTATTGTTACAAGGCCAAAATGGAGCCTTACTCCTCTGTTCATGGTCTCTCCTGTCACGGGAATTGTCACCCTATCTGCGAAGTCAATTATGGTATACCATGTGTGTGCACCGTTGGTCTCGAAGGTTTTCACCAATGAGAGGATTCGGCTCTAGTCTCCCTGTGTTGGTCCACATAGCAAACCCTAAATTTTTCAAACTTGAGTGTTGATAGAGGGGACAGTTATGGCATGTCGGGTATACTGTTGGTTGTCATGGATTGGTGGTGTATTGTCGATAGAGTTGATTACTGGCTCTCCTCGTTATTTATGTGACAGTGGTGTTGGTTTTGGTATCTAGTCACTACATTTGTTATTACAATTGAATGGATAAGCTCAACATGATTAATTAGATGATTTGTTAAATCGAATACACAGTCGTTGTCTTTGTGATTATTGAATTGACAACCCAACACTGTTTTTAATTGATTAAGGCACAGTATTGCAATCGTGGTGATTATGGTATGGCCGTCCACTGTGTATGCTATGGATATTATTGGTTGCGCCCTCGGAGATGGTCACGGGTTTTTTTAAACAAAATGGTTTTGTTGCAATTTGATCAATTTATGGGATGAAATTAGGCTTACTATTTCTACTTCGTTATATTTATTAATAGCCCAGCATTATGGTTGTTTAGATTCAGAGTAGTTGGACTTGTGCAGTAACATAAGTGCTCTTGTGTTTTGTCGAATGTCTGTGTGTTCCACAACATAGTATGTGTTAAATGGTGATGGTTGTCAATGAGTTTAATGACAAGTCAACTTCTTTGCATTTAAAATATTGATGGATGTATGGGGCTATCTGTTATGTGTATTGATGAATATCATGCTTCCTAGCAAAGATAAGCACAGGATCCGTGACAGTATAATTTCATTATAATCTAATTATTAAATGAATTAGAGGACAAGATCGGGCACGATTCTTGTGTCTGTATTTGATGATTGAAATAATTGTTGGCAGTGGTTGATGAGTTGGCGTTGAACAGAGTGGGAATAATTGACTGTGTATTCAATTGGGAATTGTTTTAAAATATTAAATGGATAAATGAGAAAAGCAAAGCTCCTCTACAGGTTGTTGTGGAATGCATACTGTGTTGTTTTGATGACACTGTGTTACAGATTGACTGCGAACAGTGAACAAGTTAATGCACATAATTGTTTAAATTTTACACAGTAGTTGTTCTTTTGGCACAGTGATCATTTTGGTTGGTGTTGATATTTTACATTGATTTGGAATGATTATATGGATTACTTAATTAATTTTATGAACGATACTCGCTCTCTTTCCCTACAATTATTTCGCTTTCCGCTAATTACAACCCCCTCACCTTCCCACATTCATTTTTCACTCCCTGTTCTAAAATTTAATTAGAGTCAAGAGGAATTATGTATTGAAGCAGTTTGAAGTCGCAATTTCTTGGTTGGATTACAGTGATATTTTCTTCAATTTGTGTTACAGTTGATTGTTGTTGTCTTTGAGTAGTAACCATGTTTCTTCTCCCACGTTTTATCATTTTTCGCTCAATACAAACCCCTCGCATATCCCAGAACCTTTGTTCACCCCCTGCTCATCAACAATAGTTAAACAATTTGTATGGATTGGACTGCATGAGTCTGATATGTTGTTGAGACAAAATCTAATTCATATTTTTAGGGAGTTGTCATGTATGGTTGTAAAGGAACTATTTGCTAATCAATCATGCATGCAGGAATGATCTTTTTCAGTCGAGGTAGCCATTGCAGAGGCAACATAGGGAGAGGTAATTGGAAATGAGGCCCAAGAAGGCCAAGATTCTCCATACACTCTGATGTTGACTCACAAAAGTTAGGCCAGTTAATTTAGGCTGGATTTTTCAATTGGATCGGGCAAGGAGTGCTCCAACCAAGGCCTGAAAGGCCTCCCTTCCAAGCTCCACAAGCCCCTGGTATTTTTGTGCCCCCTCATGTCTCATTGCAACCCGAGGTTCCTAAAAATGATGGATGGCAGGAGATTGTCCACCTGACAGTCTCCCAACATCGTGGCTGGCCCGATTTGTCCTTGCCTGCTCCCCTGCCTATCAACCAGATTGTCTAATATGCACCTGTCCACTCACTAGTTCAGTCCTCTCATGCTAGCAAAAGGTCAAAAACCGAGGCCCACCATGCCCTTTGTTGTCGCCTTATACACACCTCGGAGATGTGGAAGAAATCTTCAATCCACTTGGTGTGTCCTTGGGGGAAAGTTGAGGATTAGGCAGCACCTTAACTCTCACTTTCCCCCAAGGACACACCGAGTGAATTGAATATTTATTCCACGTCTCCCAGGTGTGTATAAGGCGGAAACACCCTTGACAAAGGAAAAACCATTGCTGCCCCTTCCTCACCCTCCCATGGCTCTGATAAATCTGTGTCTTCCTGGATGCATTTGAGGGATGATTGTTCTCATGTGATCAGTGAGATTAGGCCTAAAGGCTTAGCGCAGCCAAAGGCAAATTCAGAAAAATCGAAGGGTGACAGCAGCAATCAAGAAAAGATTGCATCTCAAAGTGAAAAATATGGTTTTTAAGTTTTTATGTTATTTATTGTTGATGATAGTTGACTTCAGAAGTTTTAGACATCATGTTTTCTTTGGATATATGAGTAATACATTTTTTTGAAAATAATTTCAAATATCAATGAGATAAATTGTCAAATGTTAATGTGATGATGGGAGCCACAAGGAGGGGTGTTTTGCCTAATTAACTAGTTATGTTATGATTGTTAAGATCTAAAGGGAGTCACAAGGGGTCCCACCTATTAGTTATTATTTATTTATAGCCATTATTATGATTATTACTTTTCCCCCTAACTAAAAAGCCGGTTGAGTCTTTTAGTTAACTTAACTAATGAGGTAGTTCAACTACTTCAACCAATTCTAATTTGCTTAAAGGCAAAAGGAAAGGGACGAACAAGAGAGGCATAGAAGGAGAAGCATACTAAGGTTTTCTCTTTGAGATTATGCTAAGATAGTTCAGTTTTCATTCATTCCTTAATTTATCACAAGCCTAATTCTTTTTTATGATAGCAAGGTCTTATTGTAGACAGCAATATTCAAGGCTGAATTACATCATTCAGACACTTGTTTTTCAGAGGTGTTGATCTATCTTTGATAGTCTGTGTAGACTTGTTTGTTTGTGAATTTGTTTTCATGATTGACAAAGGCTATTGTGCAGAGTCGAGTGGGAAGCAATATGTGGCAAGATGATCCATCTTTTAGAGTTCAGTTTTTATTTTCTGTCAGAGGTCCTTTTGTATGTTCCATCGGGGATGTCTAAGTTTGACTTTGGTCCGAAATTTTTGCATGAAGTTTTGTAAAAAGAATGACTCTTTGGTGAATTGGAATGAAATAAAGGATTGCTTTATGTATCATATGTCTTGATTATCATCTTGGTGTCTTTACTTTTGTCTCTACATTTATTTTAGCAATTGTTATATTCAGAAAATCATATAAATAATGAATTTTTCAGCAAGCTTTTATTTATAAACAGACTAGCCTAAGCACTTGTAATCAATACTTGTGACTTAGGATATTATTTTTGATGGATATAAACATAGGGTTACATTCCCGTCTATTTTTCTCCAGCCAAGCAAAATCTAAAAATGCTTGAGTAAGATCATTTCATATATTTTCCTCAACACCTTTTAGGGCCACCCCTAAAGTACAATCATGACGAGAAAATTGCCCTAGCAGTTGTCGTCATAGTCCAAAAGTTGTGCCATTATATTCTGCTTTGGACTACCAAGATCATAGCAGATTCCAACCCCATGCAATTATTCCTTAGTCGACGACAAATTAATGGAAAATTTTCTCGCTGGATCGTTATCCTCCAGGAATATGACCTAGAGTTCTCAACTCCCAAAATCAAGAAAGCACTTATCCTCGCCGAACTCATTAGGGATTTTCCCTCGGACACTATAGCTTCCCCAGTCAATACATATTTTCTCGACGAACACCTCTTCTTCATCCCCTTTGATGACCCCTGGTACGACGACCTCCTCGTCTACCTGTGGACACAGAAGTTTGGGTCTCATCTCTCTCGAGACGATCGTCGACGCATTCGCCATCAACCCCTCGATACCTCCTCATCAGAGACATCCTTTATCGACATGGGGTCAACACCATTCTTCATCGATGTCTGACCATCGACAAAGCTAATAGAGTCTTGAACGATTTCCATAGCGGCGCTTTCAGTGGTCACCTCTCGAATATGTCCACCACCCAAAAAATCATTTGAGCAGGGTACTTTTGGCCCACATTGTTTCATGACTGCATTCACGCTATCAATAGATGCGACAAATTCTAGCTCTATGCAAACAAAGCATGACTGCCACCAGCTCTTCTACATCCATTCAACATCGTCGACCCCTTCTGCAAATGGGCCATAGACTTCATGACTTGCCATCCTCCATCCAGTGATGGACACAAGTACATTGTCATGGAAGTATATTACTTTACCAAATGGGTCGATGAAATGCCCGCTTTCAACAATACTGCTGACACAACAACGCTTTTTTTCTTCAGCCACGTCATTACCTGATTCGGAGTCCCACTACAGTTAGTGTTCAATCACTGTAAACACTTTGAGAACGAGATCTTAGTGGAACTCTCCTCAAAGTTAGGATTCTCCCATGAGTTTGCCTCCCCATACTACCATTAGTTCAACAGACAGGTTGAGGTTGTCAACAAAGTCCTCAAGACCATGCTACAATCTACCGTCAACAAACATAAGACCAACTGACATCATATGTTGTTTTCCGTGTTATGAGCTTATCGCACGAAAATAAAAATTTCCACCAGTTTTGCACCATTCCACCTCGTCCATGGGATCGAAGCCACCCTCCCTATCGAGTGTGAAATGCCCACGTTACGCACTGTCATTGAGCTATTACCCGACACTTCTCTGATGGAGCAGCGCCTACTGACCTTAGAGTCATTTGATGAAGATCGTCGATCTTCCTTACAGAGAAATGAGGCAGCTAAAAAATGATCCAAAGCCAACTTCGACCGCCAGGTCAACCTTCGCTCATTCAAGGAAGGGGATCTTGTGTTAGCCTACGATATCACCCACGATACCCTCAGCCATGGGAAATTTGAGTCATTATGGCATTGACCCTACATCGTCTGACATTGCCTCAATAAGGGAAAATACATATTGGCCTCTTCAAAAGCCTACCCTCTCAAAGAACCCATCAACAGGTTGTACTGAAAGAAGTTTTATGCCTAAGCATAGCCATCCTACCTTAGGTTTTTCTTTGTGCACATTTCTAGAGTTTTTATTCTTCTTTTCCATCACCGTTCCTCATGTCTGATCTATCATCTGTGTTATTGAAATATGCATCATCCACCAGCCTACCACATTGGTTACGCTGACGGTGCCAGCCGCTAGACCCGGAATCTCACTTCGGTCGCTTGGGCCCTATATACCCCCTCACGTGTATTGGTCCACTCTAGTGGCATATGTTTTGGCTCAGCCATCAACAACCAAGCTGAATATGATGTCGTCATTGGTCTCCTCACTCAGGCTAGTCACCGCCACATTCGTCACCTTAGCGTTCTATTAGATTCCCAACTTTTCATCCTACATCTCAACAATGTATATCATGTTTGCGATCATTGCCTCTTTCGCAAATACCTGCAAGTTAGATTATTATCTCGCAACTTTGATTCAATCACATTTACACATATTCCATGACAATTTAATCAAATAGCGGATAACATGGCTAACCTAGTATTAGATTGCCATTTATCACATTAAACATCATTTTATACATAAACATCATACATTTGTCATAGCATATAGAAAAGACATCATAACCATAAAACATCAACACATGGAGACATTAGTGATCCAAAAAATATATGTCCATATATATATAATCAAACTGTCATCAGTGTTTACAAAAAAAATACATATACATCGGTCATAGGCCAGTGACTCTCCCCCACCCCTATAAGTACAAAATGGTTATCAACTACCCTATACAAAATGGGCTCCCGATCTTATATATACAAAACCCGACACTCATGGTGCCCCTAGAGCTCCCCCCCAGGCCCTTTGTTAGCTGGAGGCACCCCACTAGCTGGGGGCCCTCCAGGTCCAAGGGGCAGCTGACCAGTCATCGTTTCCCCCACTACAACTGCTCAATGGATCAGAGTCAACCACTTCGTCGGTATGCCCACGCACTGCTCCAAGACCTCCTTGTCCTAGATATGGCCCCACATGGCCTCTGGTACGCCCTTCAACACCCACTCGAAATGACGACGCAAGTCCTCTACCATCACTCTGGCTTCTGCTTGCGGCTCATGCGTTGATCTAGAACCAACATCATCTCATCTTCACCTCTGTCCTACCCTCGGCTATACAAGCGGCGGTCACACTATTCCTCGGCGAGCCGACTCGCTCTTCCTTCAGTTCGGACTATCTCCTTTTGTATTTTATCTTGGGTGGGAGCGATATGAGATGTAAGCTAGTATAAACTAAATTGGCAAAAAAACAAGACTAAGTTCTAACTACTGGGGAAGAGGTTGAACTTGGGATAACCCGTTGCTCAAGCATGCAGATGACAATTTTATACCACAGGTCTAGTACTAATACATTAACACCACGATTCATCTTCACCTACTTAATAACATAATAAAACCATGATTCATATTCATCACTAAAGTAAGGAACAACAAAATATTGCACTAGATAACTTGACAATAGATTAAATAGCTCTTACTCATTACAGCATCATTCATGAAACGATATAGGAAATAGTTCTTCTCCACGTCCAATCACATGCATTTGATGAAAATAACTTTGTCTCTAGTCCAGAAGGACTTCTCTATTAATCGTAGCTTCAAAATAATTTTTAAGAACCAGAAAGAAAGAGTTCTTGCAATGACCATCGACCTTTAACTAATTGGTCAATGTTCTTATTTATAACATAAAATTTAACTGAAAATAATGGCTAAGTGTAGTTTAAACAAAACAAAATTCACCATGTGGCATCCTCTTCTAACTTTTTTCTTTAACAATCAACTCAAGATATCCCTTTGAAAGGGTGAATTTTCTCATACTCCAACCAACTGATAAACAGCTCATCGCAAGTTTGGTCCCATGGAAATCTATGTTGCTCCATCAAAGTCGCGTAAATTCCTCTGACCTCCACCGCATGCGCTCGGTACTCTAGTAGACTAGTGTTTAGCTGCTTTAGCACAGCCAGATCTCTAATCAGATGTTCCATAAATATTTTCACTTGTCCTAGCGTCATGTCAGTCACCTTCACTAGCTCTTCGGCCCATAATAAATCTTTCTTGGTATGTGATTCGACTATGTCTCACAAGTCGACGAAGTTGTCAAGGTTGTCGAACTTGGGGAGTCTAATATCCTTCATTGCTTTGTTAATTTTCCCCCAATGTTTCTCGCATTTGGCTCACTACTCTTGAATTTATCGGTGTGGTTCCTCATACATCTTAGCCCAATACCCGGTTGATCGCTTCATGTGATCAAGACTGCTTTTTCCCAAAACCTGGATGTCGTGTTCTTCTTTATCTCGACCCTGTTGAACTGAATCAATGTATTCGAGTCTCTCTATGACTTGTTGTACCCTTTCATGCCACTGCTCCATATCCTTTCACGTTGTGAGTTTCATGAGAGTGTCTTCCTGGAGCGCAGCTATATTTTTAGTAAAAATTTGACTCTCTTTTTTGAATTGGTTGTAAGCTTCTTCGAACTCACTTCTCAGGTATATCATGGTTTGAGTGGCAACCTGATAGTATTCATCCAGGTGGCACAAATGTTCTAGTTCATTTAGGGCGGCAGCCAACTCCTTTTCATATCATTTGGCTATGTCCAGGGTGGCATCTGAGAGCGCCATCCCCATGTCGAGGAGCTCGGATGTTCTGGCATTTTCTATGTTTATCAAGTTTTCATCTCTAGTGATGAGGATGGAGCGATCCAACGTGATCCTCATTTTCTTTGTAGTTCCTTGGATTATGGCCTTCCTCTTTCGATCGTAGGAGATTGCATAAATATCGGCTACCTCGTCCATAGGTTCGAGAATCTATTGATTACCCCATGTGAGTGTGTTTCCCAAATTTCTGGTTGTGTTTAATTGTTCGAGATCAAGTTCTTAAACTTTCTCGTTGTGCTCCAAAGGCCTGGCCTCTGCCTGTCACTTGTCAGAGATCTGAGTATCAAGCGTAATAGAGGCATCAGGAAAATACTTGATACTTACTTGTTCATCAGCCATTGAAACATCGATTTCCTTTTGCGGGGATCCTTCCTTTGGCTCATCCAGTTCTAACTTGTCCTTTGGATTGTCTTCTTGGGTTTCCGACACATCGAGCCTCTTTGTGTCAGGAACATTTTTGGTTTCTATTTTCTTTTCTTAGGATCTCCTGGGTTTGGACCTCGGTATTAGGAGAAGAAGTCTTATCAGGTCCCTTTTCTTCTTGGAAACGCACAGGGGTCCCACGAGATTCCTTCAGGATTTCATCATCACTATATATATTTATAAACTCACTCAAAGGATTAGGCACGCTTGTTTCTACTGATACCCAGCCTGTCTCTGGTTGAGTCGTCACACCTACCGATGATCCAACCAGTGGCATTGTAGATTCAGGGTCATCTGACCCATTGATGTTATCAAGGTTCATGAAATCAGTCATGCTTGGCCCCGTCAAGATTTATTATGGGCTATCAGTCGGAAGCGTTGGAAATATGACAAGGTCCAGGTTATCCTGCATCTGCTTCATTATCTACTGGGCCTGTTGATACATGAGTCCCCCCATCCCCTGCATATATTGAACCTCAGATAAATTCATATCTTGTATTGAGGTTACCTAGGGAATCTTTGTTGTTTCGATGGCTTCTTGAGGATATTCCACCACTTCGAATGATTCGAGTGTTATCCTTTCTTAGTTGTCCCTGAGGATTTCTTGAGTCGATTTTTCCAAGACTATTCCTTGCTCATCCCAACTCATGGCCTTAAACCTGGTTTCTTTAGGGTCAACCATCCTTGCCACCACCTCATCCCAGCTTTGAGCATTTTCGGTGAAGATCTCATCCTCAAACCTGTCATGGGCATATGGCCAACATGATGATACTTGTGGCACATGCTTCAGGACCAGACCCTTGAGGTCGTGCTTGCAAAAATGACCAGTCTGGAATCGAAACTCCAATTGGCTTAACCCTTCTTGCTTGTCCTATGCGGCGTCCTTTTCCATGTAGAAACCAATATGAAACCCATAGGGTATGAAGGCCCACTTCTTATGCTTTACCAAATTAGCAGTATAACCTTGCAGGATGGTCTGATAACAGATTTCCCCTACTACTAGTCGATCGAGGACATATACAAGTAACAGATGGAGTGCTTCGGTGGCACTGAAAACCCTGATGTAAGTATCGCTCTCATCCATATACCAATGACCAACTTTTTATACAACCTTTTTGGCTGCATCCGATAGCCTCGGGCACTCTTTCTTGAACAACAAGAAACAAATATGTGCGATAAACTGATCACAGATGAGAGAGTAGGATTTCTTGTACTTGTTCTCCCACAAAATGTCGAAATACACATGGACTGGGAGCTCTAATGTGTGCCAGCTCAAGTTCATTCTAGCAAAGACATTTCTGGCACAAATGACTTCCAATAGATAAGAAGCCATATAGAAGGATGGGTTCTCCCTCTTTCGGTGTTTGAGCCTATTGTATGTAGGTGCTCAGTTGTTTGGAGATGATGGCACCCCAATTAAAACCTATTCTGGAAATGGCTACCGTATAAGATAGAGGCATCCAAGCCTCTGAAAACCTGGAGCAGTATTTCTCCCCATGCAATCGACAGTGGAGGGCCATTATATAGATGTACATCTCCCTCAGGTTTGCAGTCAGGTACCAGTTGGAGGTCTGATTGGTGAAATTTTTATCTTCTCTCCACCACAACGCCATCGCCTTGCTGGTGTCGTTTTTCTCATAGAAGCTTACAAAAAAATCAGTATTTAGTCGTTCTTCTGGTTCTCTGAGCTTGTAATAATTTTGCACTTCCACTGGAAGGAAAACCCCGACACACTCGTTGTTGTCATCATTAATCAAACATATTTGCGTGTTAGTGTGATCGATAATCCATTTCAGAAGTTCGATGCACGAGAATACCGGAGTCCTACTCACCACCATGTGCAGATACGCCTTTCAGATATTCGGGAGGACTTCATCGTTGAGTCTTCTCATATCAAGATCATTGTGTGGGGTATATTTGGAGAATTCCTCATGCTTGATTTTCTTGAAAAGTTCTTCCCAGCACGAGAATATTGTCTTGGTCCCAATGTTCGCCTCTGTGTCTCCAAAGGCCAGAGGTTGAATGAAAGCCTTCTTGGTGGTTGTTTTGATGACGGGCACCAGATTTGGAGCAAATTCCAATTGTATTGTAACTGATGGGGAGGAACCTTCTCCCACCTCTGGTTCTTGTAGCTTTGGTGCTCTTGGAGATTTCCTGGTGGTGGGTTTCTTCGGAGGCATCATTCCTACAACCGAAAACGATCCTTTAGGAAAGTGTATAGAGTAATATTGGATAAAAATGTATGAAATGAAGGATAAAACATCCATAGACTGGTACATACCTATAACACTTGCTAAATTGTTTCTTAATACTCAGTGGACCTTGGAAGCTATCCCCGAACTACTCGTCTCACTCCTCTGGATGTTATGAACTCCTTCGCGCACAAAATAACCTTGTTTACAATGACTCAAAAGAATATAACAGGAGAGATCCTATCAGTCGTATCAACTAGTTAATATGAGTAATGGGTGAAATTCAAAACAATCTACCACCGAATCTATGCAAATAAATTCTACGTGGGTTGACAGCGGAGGTGTAGAAGGAGATGCATTATATCAGCATGTTCAAATGGTCCTTTTGATTCATGCACGAATTAGAAACTAATGGGATATTTTGAAATTAATTGACCCTTTAAATGCATCGTATATAGCATATCTTAGAGCTAAAGCATCCCATCACATTGTTTTATAGTGGGTAGATCAGGAATCGGCGATATCCTTATGCATGTTTCCTTCGGTATCCTCCTGAGAAAACTTACAACGCCGACGAGTGTCATCGCACGATGTTGGTGTGGTAAAACTGGTTCAAGGTGTGACATGGGTTTCAAGAGCTAGTAACGACTCCAGGGAAAACTAGATCGTATGTTTGATCACTCGGGAAATGACAAATGGCAACAGAGGACAGGTGGTTTGACCATATATCTCAGACGGAGTCGTGTCTTTCAACAGAAGACATGCATTAAAATAAACATGGGATTGTCAAGGCTGAAAGGTATCGGGGTCGGCGATTGGGGGTTGACTTATCACGTCCTCCATGGGCTATCCTATTAAAACTCGTCGATGCCGGAAGTTATCAAGGATCGGCTCTCAGAGATAGTTCCATCTCGTAGTTCCTTTGTGGGTTATCATACTCGAAAATCCCCAATGTCAACAACGTTTCGAAAGTCAGTGTTCGGTGATATCATTTCATTCTTCATGAGTGCTTACTCTTTTAGTCGTTCACTGATGTCAAATGGATTGGTCATCGGCGATATTCTTGGTGATGCTTGTCACGAAAGAAATCTCGCGTCTGTGGACACTGACGAAGATTGGGACTTAGAAACTTTGGTTCTCTCTATCATTTTCTTTCACACTTAATCCTTCCTAATGTCGAATTCCTTAAGCACGCTGGGGAAATTTTTGACTGCCAATTCTCTTATTTAGATATTATTCTTTTAAGTTAATGGTATTCGCATGTTCGGGCAAACTTTGAAAGACTTAAATGGAAAACAAAATAATAAGAAAAGGCATCATTCTTCATACTGAGGTCGAATTAGATAGTGTAAAATTAGGTGGTACCCAAAAAGTAAAATTGGACATAGGCTTTTTAGGGTGTGTTGGGTGCTCAACAAATGGCGATTCACTGGGTGAAAGCAGAATCTTTATTCTTCCTTCATGCTCGGCTGAAACAAAAGCTAGTGGAGAACCTTACTGGTATTCAATCAGAGCCTCTTTTACCCTTACATTTGAAATTCTCTGGTTAATGCTTTTGGGTCTACCTGTGGGGTTTTTAACCTTTATTCCTCCTTTGTTTCCTGTAACCTTGACTCATGACCCCTTTTACAAAATTCTAGTAAAGTATTCACTGGCATGAAGCCTTTAATTACCTTTACTCAATTTCTATGGTGTTGCTCCGCTGCCAGTGAGCCTCCACAGCCCTGGTGGAGTCACCCCGACATCACAAACCTTGCTCCGCTGCCAGCGAACATCCATAGCCCTGGCGAAGATATATTCATAACCTCTCCTACTATTCACTCTTTTGATAATATCAACTTTATTCCAGCATGATTCCCTGAGTGAGTGGGAGAGGATGATGTCTGTTTATTTCCCAAAGCGAGATGGTCAAGGTGAATCCTTTGCTAGCTTTGTGTTCGGGGTTCATGTAGTCCTTTCCATATTTCCTTATTTTCCTTAAGGTATTACCAGGCCACTAATCAGACACTTCTGACATTTCTCCAAAGTTGTTCATTTGCACAGGTTATATAGAGGACCCCTCAAAGAAACCACAAGTTCTTTGGTGCTTCTTGTGTTGTATGTGAGCGATGAGTTCGGAACAGAGTTCGCCATGTCACATGATTTGAGGTCAGACATTTTCTAGCTAAACACAACTTTCAAAAGTGCAGAAATCTAGAAACCAAAAGAAAACAACAAAAAATTCATTTCGCAGTCATGAAAACACTCATCCAAAACAAAAACAATTTTTATTTTTTATTTTTATTTAATATTGGAAATATTATTTGAGGGCTTGGCCATTTACCGGGAGGGCATCAAGTTCCCCCCTCGGATTTTGTAACCGATAAGTGTCTGCCCCAATCTTCTCAGCCACCTAGAGAGGTCCAAGCCACAGATTCTGAAACTTAGAATGCTTCCCTTTTGGCTCATTTTCCCTATCCCATTTTAGGACTAAGTCTCTTACTTCACAAAATTTCTCTTTATCCTTATGCTTATCAAACCATGTTTTCACTGTATGTTGGTGAGCTAGAAATTTTGACTTAGCCTTTTCTCTCTCTTCTTCTAGCATCAGCAGAGTATCAATTCTTTGTTGTATGATCGATGAGGGTTCCCCGCTAGAATCTTGGGCTAGTTGAAGAGATAGAAGATAAAGCCCATTTGGGAGAATGGCTTCCTTCCTGTAAACCAGAAAGTACAGGGATTTTCTTATATCTTCCTTGGGTGTGACCCTATCATCCCATAGAGCGTTATGGAGTAGATTATGTCGATTCCTTTGGTTATCTGCAACCGTCTTTTTTAATATTCTCACTAGGTTATTATTGGTCGATTTTTCCACCTCGTTTCCCTGTGGATAATAATTTGCAGAGTACCTAATTATGATTCCTTTGTCTAGAGAAAAATTTATCAATAGAGTGGAAGAAAAATAAGCTACATTATCAAAAACTAGAACAGAAGGGACACCAAACCTTGTGATCAGTTGTTGTTCTATGAATTGGATCACCACCTTCTTGTTTACATGAGTCATAGGGATGGCCTTTGTCCACTTCGTGAAATAATCGGTGGCAGTAAGTATATACTTGTGTTGTTTCGAAGAACTAGGTGTAATTTCTCCTATGATATCCAACCCCCATTGCTCAAAAGGTCTAGAGACAGCCACTGGTTGGAGTGGGACTATTGCTCTCTTCTCCCTCCCAACATTTATTTAACGAGTTTTACAGTTCCTACCGTAGGTGTGAGTTTCTTTGAACAAGGTGGGCCAATAATAGCTAGCTCTCAGTATCTTATGAGCGGTGGTGTTTCCTATGAAATGTCCATCGGCAGGGCCATCATGGATCTCCTTCAGAACTTTGTATGCTTCTTCTCATTCAAGACATATTAAAAGTACCCCATCATAATTAATCAGAAAGAGTACCGAATTTATGAGGCGATATTGTGGAGACTTTAACTTGAGAGCTCTCCTTTCCCTAGGGTTGAGATTTTTTGGACAAGTCCCATGGTGTAGGAGATAAGTTAAATTCTCATACCCAGACTCTGTCCTTGGGGAAACGTATGAAGCTTCACCACACCATAATTCCATTTCATTCTCCCATCCAGAATCTTCATTTACTTGGTCCTGGGCTTCAACTGCGAGTCTGCACAACCCTTGCCCTTTAACTAGTTTGGCAGGTTTTATATCTATATCAAATTCTTGGACCACTTCCATCTAGTTCCCTCTTCTTTCCCCCATCTCTTGTTGAGTAAACAAGGATCAGACCGCAGGGTGAGGCACAATCACTTTAGTGTGGTTCTTGAGGATGTAAGACCTGAAGTGCTTTACTGCCTTATATACCGCATTGGTTTTTTTATCAACAGCAGGATAATTAAGCTCGGCTCCCTAGAGATTAGTGCTCATGAAGGACATTGGAGCCTCATTGTTGTCATCATCCTTCTAAGTCAATACTGCAGCTCACGACTGATCGGAGGTGAAAGTATAGAGGAAGAAATCCCTATTGAAATCGGGACTTCATAACACGGGGGCCTAGGATATAGCAGTTTTAATATTGTTGAAAGCATCCTTTCATTCATCATCCCACTTAAATTTAGCATCTTTGCGAATCATATTTTGTAAGGATTTGATAGTTTCCGCGAAATTGGGAGTGGATTTCCTCACAAAATTGATTTGCCTGAAAAAAGACTACATAGCGTTCTTGTTGTGAGGCAACGAGAGTTGAGATATGGCATTAATCCTTTCTAGGTCTATGTGAATGTCTGCTTGAGATATAATGTGGCCTAGCAACTTACCTTCCTCGACGTCGAAAATAGTTTTCTTGGGATTTAAGGATACATAGTATCTCCTACACCTTTCGAAAATCTAAGTTAAGTGTTTGATGTGCTCTTCTTTGTTCTTTGAATACATAGTTACGTCATCTAGATACACTACCACACACTTGTTGATTGGTCTCCAAAATGCTACATCCATGGCCCTTTGGAATGTCACCCCTGCATTGATTAACCCAAAAGGCATGCGTTTATAAGTGAAGGTTCCCCACTTGGTTCGAAAGGTAGTTTTCAAACGATCTTCCTCTGAAACCAGGACTTAGTTGTAACATGAGAAACCATCCAGTAGAGAGAAGATCTCCAAGCCAGACATGGTCTGCAAGAGTTTCTCCATTGGCGGGGTTGGGTAATTGTCCTTCTCTGAAGCTCTGTTGAGGTTCCTAAAGTCTACGCATAAGCGAATTTCTATAGACTTTTTTCTCACAGGAACCAGATTCGCTACCCACGCAGAATGCCTAACCTAGAAGATGATCTTGGCATCTAAAAGTTTCTTTAATTCCTGATACATGAGAGGTTCCAGGGATGGGTCATATTTTCAGAGCTTCTGTTGTAAAGGTTTCACCTCAGGTTTTAACAGTATAGTGTGTTGAATGATACGGGTGTCATAACTTTTCAGATCTCGGTAGGACCATGCAAAGACATATTGATATTGTCTGAACAATTTGAGATAAGAATTTATTTTCTCTTTAGATATAGTCTTTCTGAGATTCACATTCTTTGGGTTTTCCAGGGTTCCGAGATTTATAGTTTCATGTAGGGGACAGAAGCTACCAATCTTTGCATTTTTAGGCCCCCTAAATCGTTCTTTTAGGTCAAACGGATTTTCCAAATTAGTTATTCCTTTCGAGATGGTGTGAGATTCCTATCTATCAATAGGTTGACCTATCTGAGGATCATTTTCTGTCGATTTCTCCTGGAATACTTCATTGTCGATGGCCAAATATTTGAAATTGTCTTGGTTAGTCAGGAATTTTATGATCTATTCATCTCCTTCAAAGACTTTCCAATTAGTAATGTTGTTAGGCACCGATGGTTTGTATAGTAGTTCCATAGTGAATCGGGAGGCTTCATAATATTCTATAGGTAATAGCCTTGAAGCAGTTGTGGCCAGGGAATCAGCAAGGATATTCTTTTCTCTAGGGATCGTGATGATATTGAAAGCTTTGAAATGCTCTATTAACCTATGTACTCCATGATGATAATTCTTTAGGTGTGGGAAATTGCAATGTATAGTATTCCTTACTTGTCTAACGATAATATCCGAGTCTCCAAAAACTTTCAATTCTTTGACGTTGAAGTATATGGCTTTCTTTAACCCTTGTACTAGATCTTCATACTCGGCGGTGTTATAGGTGCCTTTGAATTCTAGTCTACAAGACAGGAAATGACGTTTACCTTTTGGATCAATGAGGATGCGCCTTGCACCTGATCCTTCCTGTGATTTATATCCATCAAAGTATATGGTCCAGATTTGTGAACGACAATCGCCCTTTTTCTCTTTCTTATTACTTTCTTGCTCCCCTATATTTTTTTCTATAATCTCTAGTGCAGGGTCTTGACATAAGAGGGTGTCTTCTGTCAGTATTGACAACTTCTCTTGAAAAACCATTTCATAGTTTTGATTGAGAGGGACATCGGATAAGAGAGGAGAAAAGTTATCGAAGTCAGAATCATGGGAATAATTGTCCAACACGAGGAAATATGTGGATGAGGGTTCGTTCAGGGTTTCTAGATCAGTGTACGTATGTTTCAGGTATCTCTCCCTATTGATTATGATCATATTATTGTATCCCTTTTGTGGTAGCCCAAGGTGTGTCCAAACTGTACTAAATTATCCATTTAACTTCTCAGACCAATCTTGACTTAGTAATAATCCATAGGCCTCTGGGATGTCTACTACAACGATGTTAATCACTTGTACAAACCTAGGATGTGTTGTTATCCTGATCATTACATCTCTAAGTTCCCCCATGAATTTGACTTGGGTTATGTCTAGTTGTATCACATGTTTATCACTCTTGAGATCAACGACATTTAATTTTTTGCAAATAGACAAGGGCATAATGTTGGCATATGCTCTCGAATCTACCAAAAATTTGTGGAGGTTCATGTTGAAGACTTCAAATGTTAAGAGAAATGGTGGGACAAAAGGTTTTCCCTTCTTATCTTCTGAGTAGGTATTCACAGTTGGTTTATTTACTAGATCTGTGGAAGTTAGATTTATTTTTTTCTCGTTGCTTGTCGTAGGGTTTTCTGTTGATTTCAACGCTTGTAGCAGGAAATATTTTTGCTGAGGGATTCTACATATGTCCATGACTGATATATTAGCCTTCAACTTCTTCATATCTTCAACTACATTGTACTCCAGTTTGGGTGATTCTTACGTATGGATGCTAATAGGGTTCTTATGGGGAGAAAAAGGTGCTTTCGAGTGATCAAGAGTTGACCTTTCCCCTGACATTTGAGTGGTAGTAGGATCCTTTGAGACAGTAGGACATTTACTTCTAGTTTGCACAATCAAGATCTCTGTGGGTGGTTCTTGAACCTGAAATAGGTCGTCGAAAGGCATAATTAGATCAGGATCCCATATCATCATGATTGTATCTTCTAGTGGGTCAATATCTTCCTCGTCAGCAACATCCATAACTGAACTGCTTGGTTGTTCGATTAGGGAAACCTCGTCTAAAAACCAGTTGGCCATCAAATTCATAGCATGCACCCATTGAGGGCAGTCTCTTTCAGAGTGGTTTTCTTGGTGATAAGTACAGAAGGAATCAGATGCGACATTCCCTAGATAGATATTCAAGTTATCTAGGGGAGGTTCAATGGATTTGAACGGCGGGTTCCTTTTAAAGAAAGGCTTATAGGGCCTTTGGCCTTGGTTTCCTTCCCTTGTGTTTATCTTCATGTCTATGATCTCATTCGATAATTTCTTAACCATGCGTTGTAGATATTTTATGTCTCCATTACCCTTGTCTGGAGTCTGTTCTTCTTGTTTCCCTAGCGGTCTAATCAGAAGGAGTCCTCTCCTGGGAGGAGGTTGAAATTATTTCTTAACTAAAGAGACATGGCCTTCTTTACACCCTTTCATCTGGAATTCTATCGTTTTAGCTTCTTCAAAATTCTTAGCTAAGGTTTGTTTGGCAGCCCTCCTCACAAACATGGAAATAGAAGTTGGGAGCACATTAGTGTATACTTCGATTTGCAACTCCTGAGTTGGTTTGGATTCAGGATGGAATTTGTTTAATATGGTCGTGAATCTTTTATTGAAATCTTTAACCTTCTATTTCGAAATCATGGTGGCAGTGAACAACTTAGCCATCAGATCTCCCATACTAGTCTCTTCTACAAATTTATCTAGAAAATATTTTTGAAACTTTATCCAGCTAGTTATGTATCCTACAGGTAAGTTAAAATACCATGTGGAGGTTGAGTTCTCAAAAGTGTAGGGGAACAGCCTGCAAACTAGGTCTTCATGTCGGACATTCATAAGCTTGATCGCTAGTATAAATTTCTTGATATGATCTTCAGGAAATCCTGAGGTTTCGGGATCGAACTTAGGATGTAACTTCTTTGGATGTCGAGGAAGGTTATGAACTGGTCCCGGGAGGGCCAAAGCATCTCTGGCCAACCAGGGTTGATTGTTCAGAGGTGGGTTCCCCCTTTCTTCATTATGGTCATTGTTTCCTTCCATATCTTCAGACTTTGAGTTAAACTCCTCCTCTTTCGAAAAATTGTTTGGTTCAAAGACGTCGTCGGTTAGCGTTTCGGGTATCAGATCAAGAGGATCTTGGATTTAGGTGATTGTGAAATCTATTAAGTCTTCTACCAAGTGCATGAAAACCTCATCGGGAGTACTAAACATTGGTTTTCTTTGTTGTTTTCTTCGAGGGAGTATTGGAGCTAAGGACAATGCATCGATCTGTCGGGCGTATGCTCTTGTGATTCTTCTGAATTGATTTACTTCCTCGTGAGGAAGAGCATAAGGTATTTCAGGGTGAGAATATTCTTCCTCGGGATGGGGTGAGTTACTCATTTCAGGAGTACTCAGTGTGTGTGGATTGTCTTGGGAATGACTAGCCATGCATGTGGGTTGTTTTGAATCTATAGGCTGTTTGAAATACTATGTAAACTATATATCCAGCCATTCATTCTCAGGCCCTCCTTCTAGTGCCAATTCTTCTTAATTGATTTACTTCATTTTGAGGAAGAACATAAGGTATTTCAAGGTGAAAAAATTGTTCCTCGGGCTGGGGTGAGTTACTCGTTTCAGGAGTACTTAGCGTGTGTGGGTTGTCTTTGGAATGACTATCCATGCATGTGGATTGTTTTGAATATATAGGTTTTTTGAAATACTATGTAAAATATATATCCATCCATTCATTCTCAGGCCCTTCTTCTAGCACCAATTTTTTTGATTGGTCCTAGATCCCTTGATTCAACAGTAGGAACCAAACCCACCACCGAGGCCTAATTAGACTCTGCAGTGTTTAATAGTGGAATGGTTCTCCAGATCTTGCGATCTAGCCAATTTATCGATGGGCTTTATGTTTTCTTGTGAAGGCTCTTCCTTTAGTTCGGACTATCTCCTTTTGTATTTTCTATTGGGTGGGACCGATATGAGATGTAAGCTGGTATAAACCAACTTGGCAACAAAATAGGACTAAGTTCTAACTACTCGGGAAGAGGTTGAACTTGGGATAACCCGTTGCTCAAGCATGCAGACGAAAATTTTATACCACATGCCTAGTACTAATACATTAACCATGTGGGCATCCAATTATTGTTTGAGAAAATAATTACCATAAAGAAAACACATATGTGATAAGACAATGGAAAAAAAAATAATTCACCTACTTAATCATCCATCACATAATGACACCACAATTCATATTCATCACTAAAGTAAAGAACAACAAAATATTGCACCAGATAACTTAACAATAGATTAAATAGATCTTACTCATTACAGTATCATTCATGAAACAAGATAGGAAATAGTTCTTCTCCATGTCCAATCACATGCATTTGATGAAAATAACTTTGTATCTGGTCCAGAAGGACTTCTCTATTAACGATTGCTTCAAAATAATTCTTAACAACCAGAAAGAAAGAGTTCTTGCAAAAACCATCGACCTTTAACTAATTGGTCGATGTTCTTATTTATAACATAAAATTTAACTGGAAATAACGGCTAAGTGTAGTTTAAACAAAACAAAATTCGCCATGTGGCGTCCTCTTCTAACAGTTTCTTTAACAGTCAACTCAAGATATCCCTTCAAAAGGGTGAATTTTCTCATACTCCAACCAACTGATAAACAACTCATCGCAAGTTTGGGCCCATGGAAATCTGTGTTGCTCCATCGGAGCTGCGTAAATTCCTCTAACCTCCACTGCATGCACTTGGTACTTTAGCAGACCGGTGTTTAACTTCTTTAGCATTGTCCGAGCTCTAATTGGATGTTCTATAAATCTTTACATGAATTGTCCTGGCGTCGTGTAGGTCACCTTCGCTAGCTCTTCGACCCATAATAAATCTTGCTTGGTATGTGATTCAACTATGTCGCACAAGTCGACGAAGTTGTTGGGGTTGTCGAACTCAGGGAGTCTGATATCCTTCATTGCTTGTCGGGGATCTGAGTATCGAGCGGAATAGAGGCGTCGAGAAAAGACTTGATACTTACTTGTTCATCGGCCATTGAAACGTCGATTTCCTTTTGCGGGGATCCTTCCTTTGGCTCATCCGGTTCTGACTTGTCCTTTGGATTGTCTACTCGGGTTTCCAGCGCATCAAGCCTCTTTGTGTCAGGAACATTTTTGGTTTCTATTTCCTTTCATGGGATCTCCTAGGTTTGGACCTCTGGAGCAGGATAAGAAGTCTTCTCAGGTCCCTTTTCTTCTTGTACATGCACATGGGTCCCGTGAGATGCCTCCAGGCTTTCATCATCACTATATATATTTATAAACTTGCTCAAAGGATTAAGAGCACTTGTTTCTATTGATACTCGGCTTGTCTCTGGTTGATTCATCACACCTACCAGTGATCCAGCCGGTGGCATTATGGATTCAAGGTCATCTTACCCATTGATGTTATCAAGGTTCATGAAATCAAGGCCGCTTGGCCCCGCCGAGCTTTCTTTTGGGCTATCGATCGAAATCCTTGGGAACCTGAAGAGGTCCGGGTTATCCCGCATTTGCTTCATTATCTATTGGGCTTGTTGATACACGAGTTCCCCCATCCTCTGCATAGCTTGAACCTCGGAGAAATTCCTATCTTGTACTGGGGTTACCTGGGGAATCTCTGTTGTTTTGATGGCTTCTTGAGGAGCTTCCACCACTTCGATTGATTCGAGTGTTATCCTTTCTTTGTTTGCCCTGAGGATTTCTTGATTCAATTGTTCCAAGATTGTTGCTTTCTCATCCCAACTCATGGCCTTAAACCTGGTTTCTTTAGGGTCAACCATCCTTGCCACCACCTCATATCATCTTTGAGCATTTTCGGTGAAGATCTCATCCTCAAACCTATCATGGGCATATGGCCAGCAGAATGATACCTGTGACACGTGCTTCAGGACCAGACCCTTGGGGTCGTTCTTGTGAAAATGAATAGTTTGGAATCAAAACTCTAATTGGCTTAACCCTTCTTGCTTGGCATGCGCGGTGTCTTTTACCATGTAGAAACCAATATGAGACCCATAGGGTATGAAGGCTCGCTTCTTATCCTTTACCAAAGTAGCATTATAACCTTGCAAGATGGTCTGATAACATATTTCCCCTACTACTAGTCGATCAAGGACGTATACAGGTAACAGATGGGGTGCTCTAGTGGCGCTGAAAACCCTGATGTAAGTATCCTGCTCATCCATATACCAATGGCCAACTTTCGATACAACCTTTTTGGCTACATCCGACAGCCTCGGGCACTCTTTCTTGAACAACAAGAAATAAATACGTGCGATAAATTGATCGCGGATGAGAGAATAGGATTTCTTGTACCTGTTCTCCCACAAGATGTTGAAATACACATGGACTGGGAGCTCTGATGTGTTTCAGCTCAAGTTCATTTCGACAAAGACATTTCTGGCACAAATGACATCCAATAGATAAGAATCCATATAGAAGGATGGGGTTTCTTCCTATTTCGTCATTTGAGCCTGTCGTATACAGGTGCTCAGTTGTTTGGAGATGATGGCACCCCAGTTAAAACCTATTATGGAAATGGCTACCGTATAAGCTAGAGGCATCCAAGCCTCTGAAAACCTAGAGAAATATTTCTCCCCATGCAATCGGCAAAGGAGGGCTATTAGATAGATGTATGGATCCCTAAGGTTAGCATTCGGGTACCAGTCGGAGGTTTGATTGGTGAAATTTGTATCCTCTCTCCACCACAACACCATCGCCTTGCTGGTGTCATTTTTCTCATAGAAGCTTACAACAAAATCGGTATTTAGTTGTTCTTCCGGTTCTCTGAGCTTGTAATAATTCTCCACTTCTGCTCAACAGAAAACACCAAAAAACTCATCGTTGTCGTCATTAATCGAACATATTTGTGTGTCAGTGTGATCGATAATCCATTTCAGGAGTTCAATGCAGGGGAATATCGGAGTACTGCTCGCCACCATGTGCAGATACACCTTTTGGACATTCGGGAGGACTTCATCGTCGAGTCTTCTCGTATCAAGATCGTTGTGTGAGGTATATTCGGGGAATTCCTCCCACTTGATTTTCTTGAAAATTTCTTCCCAGCGCGGGAACACTGTCTTGGTCCCAATGTTCGCCTTTGTGTCTCCAAAGGTCGAGGGTTGAACGAAAGCCTTCTTGGTGGTTGTTTTGATGACGGGCACCGGATTTGGAGAAAATTCCAATTGTCTTGCAACCACTGGGAAGGAACCTTCTCCCAGCTCTGGTTCTTGTAGCTTTGGTGCTCTTGGAGATTTCCTGGTGGTGGTTTTCTTCGAAGGCATCGTTCCTCCAACCGAAAATGATCCTTTAAGCAAGTGTACAGAGTAACATTGGACAAAAACGTATGAAATGAATCATAAAACATCCATAGAACGGTACATACTTGTAATGCTTGCTAAATTGTTGTTTAATACTCACTGGGCCTTGGAAGTTATCCCCAGACTGCTCGTCTCACTCCTCTGGATGTTTCAAACTC
>ML805817.1:35047-45384 GCA_009831015.1 Picea engelmannii | reverse complement strand
CATTAAAGTATGAAAGGGGAATTTATCAGGAAGGATTATTCTTTACCAGACCTGGTGAATTATTATGGGAAAGAAACCCCCCTTAGAGTCTTCTTTTAGCATTTCCTCAGACTCTCCAAACATGAGGAAGCAATGAGCATGTGATAACTTGGGCTCATAAAATCCACAAGTAAGTGATTACTGTTTCAAAAAAAAATTATGTCTACAAGATTTCTATCTGCACTCGCGTTGGATGATGTGGAATATGTTAAGGTCCACCTTCCAAAAAATCTCACTCCATCGACATCAGCACTTTATCTGGAGCAGAGATTAGAGATTATTTAGTACCCTGGACTCTGCATGCCTCAATGGCAGATGTCCTTGCTAACAACCCTGGGAATACACCAATGTCTCTTGGTTGATATATCCTACAGGTGACTCGACACCAAGACCTCTATTTGTACTTGTTAGGATGTGTTGTAGGTACCTTGAGGCCCATTGACATCACTGGTGGTTCATCTCGCATCGGTTAACGACATTCATTAATGGCTGGTAATCCGATGATTTATGTTTGTGTTCGACTCCAGAACATTCATTCACACAAATCAGAATTGTACCATGGGTAAAGCTTTGAAGTTGTTGAAGACATGATTTCAGTTGATCTTTTTTAGGACAGAACAAAATCCAGGTTCAGGGATCATCATCAGATAATTTGTTGTTATAAACAGGAATTTTTTCTCAGCAGGATATTATTGGTTCAAATTTCTCTGCAGATTCCTGATTGTTTCATCAGTACCAGTCAGTACCAGCACAGAATCCATCATCTACAGTGGTCATCAGAAACACAAGAGCAATTACAATTTTCGCGCCCTTCAAATCCAGACTTGACTTCAAAAGAAAAAACTCTACAGCAAGAAATGCATGACAAAGGGGATAGGTAATTTAACTCAGGTACGTTTAGTTCATGTTGATTTACTGTATTAATTTACATATTAATAGTTTGAACTAAGGATGCCTTGTTTACTCCATAATGTTTCATCATACCCATGATCTGTACCTAATGAACCAACCCACCTCGACATTTTATATCATGAAATGCACAACATTACCTGAGCTGAGTTTGACATGACTCGTATATGATAACACTCAGCACTCATGTACGACTGTCATCATTTTCCTACACACTATCGATCCCCATGACAATTCAAATGTTCTCCTATGATTTTTCTCCTGACTACTTCCCTCATCACACTCTCTTCCCTCGTCACCCTCATCTAAATTTTGATGCTCACCTATAGACCTTCCCTGTGATATCAAGTGGAACCATGGTGGAAAATCGTCATGAACCAGAGACATATGAAGACTTAGAGGCCCTTCCGGAGTATGAGGCAACCAGAGACATTTTTCAGAAGGCAGGATGGGAGCCGTTTCTAAAGAAATTCGATGGATACAATGATTCAATTATGCTTCAGTTCGCTCTGCATTTTCAGGGCGGGTTCGCTAAAGTGGGCGAGCTCGAGTTCAAAGTCACAGAACAATTTATTTCAGAAGAAATTCAACTGCCCACCACTGGTCAGAGATGGACAAAGGGTCAGCATGTTGACAAGAAGCTCTGCACGCATCTTCTGAAACCATAGTACCAAAAAATACAGTGGTCAAAGGGGACATCGCGGTCATGGTTGGAACCACAATGGGCTCAATTGCTAGCCATCCTCCAACGTTACCTCACTTGTGAAGGATGGTATACAATCATATTTCCCTGCCATGCCCAACTCCTGCTACACTTCAAAGGTAATCATCTGTTGAACATACCCTTCTTTCTGTTGAAAAGCTTAAAGAAAATGGCAGAACATGTTCGAAAGGAAAAAGATTTTCGAGGAAGTCTATTTCATTTTGGTCTTGTTAAGATATTGATTAAGTCTGTGCTGTCCAAGAAACAAGAAACCTGGGATATGTTCACTGTAAAAACCCTAGCCTCTGACAAGTCTAAAGATAGAAGTGTTAAGCCTGCTCCCCCACAAAAGAAGCTAAACTCTAGAAAAAAGAGGGTTAAAACCCCGACCAAACTCTGTGATGACCCTAAGAACATACCAGATAGCACAATTGAAGCCAGTACTGGAAACCCTGATTCAGAACATTCATTTGATGCCCACGGGACTGATGGAGTGGAAACCAATTATGAAACTATGAAGAACACTACTCCTACAGAGGCAAATGTTGGAATTTCGATATCTTCCCCAGCTACTATGAACATTATTGACGTGGAAGAACTGGCAGAGTTGACTGACAAGCCTAGGAGGAATCCAAAACAAAAATGTAAAAGCATATTGTCAGGTATGGACAACTCTGTGCCCAGTTACCCACCACAGGAGAGGTTAGAAAGTGTGGATGATCATGAGGAGGCTCTAGAGCCCTCTGAAATGACTTGGACTATGTCCCAATTAATTCAAAAAGCCTGTAAAGTGGATCGGCATGCTACTGCGCCCAAAGGAATTGAGCAGAATGAGCCAATTCGAGTACCAGTTGATACCCCTGCTCAGATACCTAGAGAGTTCACTCCTGAACTCAGTCCAGATCATAATCCCGATCCAGTTGACACCTATGAACAAAGTCTAGATGAGTTCACTCCTGAACTCATTCCAGATCATAATCTCGATCCAGTTGACACCCCTACTCAAGGTCCAGACGAGTTTACTCATGCATCTAGTCCTCAAACACAGCCAGGACAAGATAAAACATTTGAAACCTACTGTGAAATTTCGTCTAGTAAATCCTTGAGACCAATGGTAGCCAGATTAGAAAGCAGGAATAACAGGTTGAAAGAGAAGCTACATGAGTATACTGTATTGGATCGACATATAAAAACAGAAAATGAACTCATGAAAGTCAGGGTAACTCATCTCTTGTCCAAAATTGAAAGATTAAAACAGGAGAATAAGGGTATTTTCCAAAGGAACAGGAAACTACAGAAGACTGCTAGAAAGCATATCATAATCAACCGAGTCCTCAAGAAAGAAATTAGAAATATGAAGAAACATTAGAGGTTACAAATGTTGGTTGCAGCTGCTGCAACGCTCTGATTGCTATCAGTCTTTGACTTTTTTTTGTTGCCTGAGGACAGGAAAAGACTTTAGTTTGGGGGCATGTTGGTCTCAAATTTTGACTATGTTTTGCCTACATCATATCAAAAAGACCTCCATTTCCATACCTGGTACCACTCCCTTCTAGCCTTGTTATGACACATTTGACATCTCTTTACCACTAAATGGGGCTACTCAAGGTATTCTCACATTTCAAGTTATTTTTATGTATTTTGATACTTTAAATTAATATTGAAACTAATGTGGCTTGAGTTAGGTACTATTTCTATTTGAAACAGGATTTGCCAGTACCAGGTACCAGCTCGCACCCCGTGGAGATACCAACGAAGCTACTAAAGATCCACGCGTTATGTCCAGAGTGGTAGACAGTGTGATTTACATGATAGATTGAGTCATCACTCATATGCTGATTCAAGGTGAAATTATAGAACTGAGTTGTTAATACTCCATGACTCACACTTCATGACACTGCGTGTCATGAAGATGTGAAGATCGTTTTTAACTGATTTTGAGTTATTTTCGGATCTGGGATCCGTTTGAATTAATGTATTTATGTTTTAAACTATTTTTGAGGAGGATCTATATAAACAGAGGATCACTCCTAAGAAACGTTGGTTATGTTATGCTCTGATATACATTTCTGCTAATACAATCTGCTTATGTGTTATGTTACTTCGTTGTTATATGATTTGAGTTATTTTCTGAGTAAATGGAGTGTGAAGCATGAACAGTGTTTGCGTAGAATGATATGAGTAGTTCTGGTTTTCCTTTCGGAGATTGCACCTCTTGGTTGGGCCCGCCAACAGGTTCAAGTCGTTGCTTTTCTCTGCATTAGAGTTAGATTATTTCAGTAGCTTAGGATTAGCATGCATGTTAGCTTATTTGAGTTTGGGAATTAACTTGTTCATATTATTTCTTAATTATTCTTCAACTGTATCGTTCCCAGCATATTAATATCTTCTACGTTGATGAGTGTCGAAAGCATGGTTGATTCCTGTAGAATTTAAAGCATGAACTAGGTTTACTTTGTTTCCAATTTTCAATCTGAACGTAGATTAAAGAGAATTCGAGTTTGAATTTACTTTGCTTTGGTTAGGATAGTTAGGTTGCAATGTTTTGTTAGGATAGCTAGATTACTCTGTTTTGTTAGGATAGTTAGGTTGCAATTGAATTAAAGGAAGCTTCCAGTACCAGTAGGTTAAATAGGATATTTCTTTATTTTTCCTGTGGATAGATTTAGATTTATTTTCGATGTTTAGATTAAAAGGATTTTAGGAAATAATCTTTCTGTTATGGCTTAGATAGAAATAGTGATCATTAGATGATTAGAGATAGTGGTAGATAGTCTTGTGAAATCACATTAGAATAGAAATAGAAGTACCTGCACTTAAGCATAGAACTGTTCTCTTTTGATGAATTAAACAGCAAATGATAAGCTTCAAGGTAATCGTTAGGATTCAGTTTCTAAGAGTGAGTCTGTGTTTTCTTCTAAGAATAGTCTTTAGATAGGAATTAGAATCTTACCCGCACATACAGTGTAGCAGCTCTAAGTTCACTTACCCTGGTTTGACAATTCAGTGTTTTTAGGTCATTTAAATCTTTAATATAGAATCCTGACAGGATTTACCTTTGGTGATTCTCATTTCATAGGCAGTTAGGGTTCCAAAAATTTTATCTAGTGTCAACGTTTTGAGATTAGTTATTTCCTCTATAGCAGAGACCTTTGAGTTAAATCTATCAGGAAGAGATCTTAATACTAGAAAAAATTCATCTATCGTTTCACCTAGACCTTTCATAGTGTTGACAAGTTCTTCTATACGTAATAAGTAATTACTGATAGCTTCGTCTTCATCCATCTTTAACTGCTCAAATTTTAGTCTGTGGGTCTGAAGTTTTGCTTCTTTCACCTTTTCATTACCTTCATAACTACTTATCAGCTTGTCCCACATAAATTTTGTTGAATCACAGTGCATGACTTTGACAAACTCAGCTTCTGCAAGTCCATTGAGGATGGTATTCATTTATTTTGCATTAAATATAAACTCCATCTTATCATCTTTTGAGGCCAAGACTATAGGCTTCACATATCCATTTTCAATGGCATCCCAAACATCAGCACCCAAAGACATTAAATATGTTCTCATCCTTATTTTCCAGAAGACAAAGTTTGTTCCATCAAACAAAGGGGCTCTATTAGTTGAACTTCCTTCATGACTAGTCATGTTCAAGCTTATAGATCTACCTCTGATCAATGGCACCGGCTCTGATACCAATTGTTGGAAAAATAACTAAGAGGGGGGGTGAATCAGTTATATATATAAGCTTGAAACTTTTCATGTTCTTTTCTGAATCTTTCTAGATTATTATTTAATGTGTTGTTGATAACTTAACATGCATAGATATACAATATTTGATCAATCACACAGAATACACAGAGACACTGATTTTCATGAGGAAACCTATAAAGGGAGAAAACCTCTTCTTCTTATGATGTCAATCAAGATCCAACTTTCATGTACACCACAGTCTCTAAGAACCAACTCAAATATTAGGCTACAACCTCTCATAGAAAGCTACAACTTGCAGAGAGCACCAACTCTCAGATTTCTCTAGCACCAACTAGATAGAAGCACCAACTACCAAGTTTCTCTAGCACAACTAGATGGAAGCACCAACTCCCAGAATATCTTCTACCACCAACTAGAATTTAGATTACTACAATCCTCCCTAGCACCACCCTACCACCCTTATTGAATCTTACAAAACTTACTTACTTGATTTTTCTCTGATATGATCTGTTACAGCTTGATGTCTCCTCTATTTTCTTCAGCTTCTATGCTCTACGACTCCACTGCACTCTTATTCATCTATGCTCCGCTCTTTCTCCTCCTGCACACCACTACCTCTCTATTCGGATTTTCTTTTATGTTTTATGCTCTATTCTCCATGTGCATTCTATGTGTTGCGCCTCTTCTATACTCTTCAGATCTTGCACATGGCCTCCTTCTACCCGCATGAATAACTATGAAAAATCACCCTCTCTTCTCTATTATGTGTATATTTATCATGCCAAGTCCTCTGCCAGATAATACTCGCAACTCTTCATATTCTCTGGTGGTTATCTTGATTCTATTCGTCATCAGTGGTTGTTATACTAAGATTCTTTGGCTTCTATGGCAGTGTGACCCTTCATCTTCTCTGTTATAGTTGAGCTTCTCTAATATTTACAGGAGGTCTTCTCTGTCAGTTATAGGAGGTCCTCGCGAAGAATATCCTTGTGAACTTCACCCGTGTGAACTAGCACTGGGTGCAAGTTTCCCCCACGTGACCACTGGCTATGACCACTCGCCAACCAAGAAGGCACTTCACGACTTCGCACATCGGATGTTTTGTTGCGATTCACCCCGTCTCTCCCAACTCTCGATCTCTTAAGTGGAGCCTAGCGACACTATCTCCTTCCCTTATTCTCTGTTGATGTGACCTCTTGTTGTGACCTGGGGCCAAGCACTTCATGAATTCACGTTTCGCGACTTTGCACTTCACGATGTCTGCGGACTACTTGACGCAGTTCTTCTGATTTGCGATTTTTTGAATCTTCTTTTTTGTTTCCACTTGCCCTCCTCGATGATGGATGGTTCTGATAGACCTCATAACTTCGGGAATTCATGATTCCGCTTCTCCTATGCACTTTAAAATAATTAAAGCCCATGCACTTACCTCTGGATCCAACGACGGTTGATCCACGCGCTCAAATCTAACACCTGAGATCTGTTCTCCTCCTCTGTGCCCTCGTTCCTCATGTATGGACTCGGATCCAATGGTCCAGATTCTTCACAGTGCTTGATCCGACGACCATTGTCTCTCCTCTTTCTGAGCTTACGATTTCTTCCGACTTAGAAGATTTTATAAGTATTCAAAGGTTTCAACCTCCAAACCTTCTGCTGTGAAACTGGTTAAAAGGTCTCGCCTTCTCTTAACTGGTTAAAAGGTCTCGCCTTCTCTTTTCCTCCTAAGATCTGTCTTCATAAAAGAGGACTTATTCTGGTGCTATCATCGTTGCTTTCCTATTTTCCATTGTCATTATTGTTATTTCCATCAATATTAAGCACACTCTTACTATAAACATTCCAACAAAGGAAGAGAGCATTGTACCAAAGATTGTCGAAATCAAAATACCGATCCCATTTGAATATGGTTTTCCCATTTGGGATTCCATGGTAAACATTGCATCCACTTTGTCATGGAATGTCTCTCAATTATTGTGTTTATAGTATGGTTTGTATATTAATTCTTAGTGATGAATTTGTTGCTCTCAATTTGATTAATGGAAAAGGAAGAATCTCAATTGTAATTGTGATAGCTTCACATAGAAATTGAATCAAGTTAATGTGACTTAATTTTCTTCGAGAAATCCAAGACTATCCATTATGCAGACCATCCCAATAGAAAATTCATACATGTCATCCATTTTCTTGTGAAATAGAGATCGAGGGTTGTAATTAAATAGGTGTTGCAACTATTTAGCCTAGTTTCCATTTTGAGAATTTGACACATCTCTCATAGGCCATTGAGTGTTATCTCTTTCTCCATGAGCATTTTACCACTTTCTCGAATGTTTCCTCATTGTATGCACTAGCCATTAATTATGTGGGAGTTTTTATATGTTGATGGACAAATTTATTGTTCCTGAGTAATTTCTAATGTGCATGGGTGTTTGAAATGATAATGGGTGTTTTTAAATGATGTTATGTGTTTTTAAATGATGTTGGGCATTTTTCAAATGATGTTGGGAAATTTATTACCTTGTTGGGCATATTTTAAATGATACAGGGAATTTGTAAACCTTGTTGGGCAAAATTCCTCACTCTCCCAAATTGAATTTGATCCCCACATCTAATTTTCTTTGCCAAATCGACTTAAGTTTGTTTTGGACAAGTTAACAATGTCTGATCAATTATTTTAGTTGTTGGGAGGTATCCTCAAATGCCATGTACCTCAAAAGTGATTTGGACATTGAAATTAGTTAATGAGTGGAATTTTTGTTGCATGGACGTTATCATCTTGACTGGGTTGTTCCCCATCCTCACATGACAACCTTATGTTCCTTTAAGAATTCCTTTCCCAGTTTGGTCGACTTCATGCACTTTTGGATTATTAAATTCATCCCCAAGTCGAATTCATATTTGGTGACTTTACTTGTAGTTGTTTTCAATATCATTGGGTCGATTCTTACCTTTGGTTCATTGACTTACCTCTTCGTCCAACCTACTCGTAGAAGTCCAACTTAAGTTTCTATCTGGTCAACTTGAATATCAACGGTTCAACTTCAACATCATTGGTTGATTTGATTACCTTTGGTTGACTTTGGGTATAGCCTGGTTAAATTCTCTTTCCCATGATCATAGATCCTATTTGAATTGTGGAGTTTCCATGTCACTCACTTTGACTTAGTTCTCAACTGGTTGAATTACAATATCCTAGTCGACTTCCACTCTCATGGTCGACTTACAGTACATATTGAGTCGACTCCACTTACCTGGTTGGTTGCTCATCTCTAGATCAAATTCATAGTGGTTGATCGGTTTTATTTCCATTGTCAATCTAATTAAGAAGGGCACCTTTGTTCATATAAATTCGACTTGCCATAGTGAAGGGATTTGAATGTGGGAACCTATTATAATGGAAGGTAACCATTAGAGGTTACAATCAAGAGAAGACTGTGAAATAAATAAGAGAGATTATATAGCAACACAGGTACTAGAACCCTAGTGGATTCTCTACAGCACAAAGGTCTATATATATAATACTGAGATAGAGATCAAAAATTAAATTTTCTTCATAGTATCCATGTTGGTGAAGTGAGTGGGATATGAGCCTCTCTATTACAGATCAGATGGTATCAGAGCAATTGCATCCTAAATGGAGACACATCTTCCAAAAGTTTTGAACATAACAGTACAGAACGCAACATGGGCAGAGCACGGAAAGACAAATTGGAAGACTTAAGGGCCAGTAATGAGTAGCTTTGAGTAGAGACTGGGAGATTGAAGGCCTAGGTTAATATGTTTAACTAGAAGATGGCATAGTTGGAGAATCATATGGATACTTCTACCAAATTGTTGTCATTGTTCAAGAAGAAGTTTGAAGAATTACAAGACCCCCTCACTATAGTCAGAACATATTGAGACAAGCACAGAATGTGGCTTTTATACCTTGGAGAGAAGGTCATCCAGATGGATAACTGGTAGGAGTATAGGTTCACACAAATGATGACACAACTACAACAAGATTTGAAAGAGAAGGAGAAGGCCTTAGCAAGGCTTTAGGAAGTTGTCCAAGAGAACAGAGAAGTAATGAAACCTTCTATTTCCATTACAAATGATAAAACCATGACTGAGACCACTTTGGTAAGCTCACCTTCCATTATAGAACATTGTTGACTTTGAAAATCATACCAAAGGCATTGGTTCCAATCTCCTGAAGCAGATGGGATATCATGAAAAAGGGTTAGGGAAGTCAAGATAGGAAATATTTAGCCCCATTATAGCTACACCATGGGCCAAGCATAAAGGCATAGGTTTTGATGGTATAAGTGAAATTACATCACCATGAAGACCATTTTCTTGAAGGCAACAGACATGTCATAGATGGATTTCTCATCAGAAGAAGGATCAACATCATTAAATGAAGGTAGAATCCCACTACCACCTCAACCTTGTGGTAGATTTGAGGAGAGAAACAATGAGGGGAGTTCACAGAATCATCCCACACCTGCACTTAGAGATAGCAACAAACCAATCAAAGAGAATAATAATAAGAATAAGAAGGATACCAATAGGTCTATGTCAAACAAGAAATTTCTGGTTTGTCACTACTACAAGAAGAGAGGCCATAATGTTACCAATTGTTGGTATGCAAATACATGTTCATAATGTGGAAAGAAATGCCATCATGAGGTATCATGATGGGAGAATCAATCCATGTCCCATAGGCCTAATTGTTTTCAGAAGAATAAAGGAAAGAAGACTCCATCAGCACAACAACAAATTTAGAAGCACACAGAGAGGAGTATGTCAAGAAACCCTTGTAGCAGCAATAAGAAATTTTTCCACCATTGTAATTTGAGTGGTCACTGGGAAGAAAATTGATGGTGGCTTCATCGAGAGCTTCACCCTAAAAATTGTATTGATAAGAGAAGAGTATGGAGAGTGAATATTATGGAATATGAAGAGTGGTATGCCTCCCTAATCCAAGAGG
>ML805817.1:0-19316 GCA_009831015.1 Picea engelmannii | reverse complement strand
TCTAGTGCTACCATCACAACCACAAATAACCAACTACAAGAGTAAGAGGATCATAAGGAGGGGGGGGTGCATGTTGTACAACACAAGTATTCCAACAAAGGAGGAACACCTTCAGTAACAACTCACACAACCAGATAAAAGATAAACACACTGATGTTTTCACGTGGTAAAACCCCTACGGAAAACATCCATGGACCTAGCCAACATGGCAACTTGGAGAAATTTATTAATGCAAAAGAAAAATATTACAAAGATATTTACAAGAGATTTTCTCACAATCGACCATCGACAAATGACCCTCCATGCTTTTTAAATAGAGATCACGGGTCAATCGAGTGTTAAGCCACAAATCAATGTAGTCATTAAGATTGAGAAGAATATGAACCGCTGAGAAATAACTTCTTTATTTAGGTAGTTTTCCTTCAACCAAAGATACAAAAGAAGCTAAGAACAAGCCATTACTCTTGACCAAACCTTTTGAGAAAGATCCCAAGCATCTAAACAGTGTGGTTAAGTTGGTAAAGGAGCTTTATAATGAATTAGTTGACCTCAAGAAAAAAATTGGTGAAGGGTCTTGAAAACCAAAACCTTTTTGTCCATTATTTAAGAAGAATGACAACACGCCGAAGCATCTAGAAACCCCAAGTCTTACATTAAATCTAGATAAATTTGGCACGAACAACTTTTGTTCATATCACCGGCAAAACCATTCTCAAAAAAAGTGTCCTCAAGGGATCATCTCCATGAATTTAGTCATCAACCAACTATTAGATCAACAAGAAACAACAATGACATGGCCAAGGAAGCAGAGAAGGAAGATCCCATTGAGGATACTGCTCAGGAATTAGCCATGTTTCTATGGGACTAGTGTATATATTCAAATGATGAGAAGATTGAGGGGGTCTCTATGGGGGATACACAGGTCACGAAATCCACTCCCAAAGGTTACAATATGTAACACACCCATGGTGGGGTGTCGAAATTATGTTCTTCTTAATAAATCAAATCCTCCATTCGATGTCTCTATCCCATTATTCTCATCCAGAGCTTTCCAGCCACGGTCTCCATGCTTAAAACCGAGATCAGAGCTGGAAAATATACCTCACCCAAGTTCCTTGGGTGTTCATTGGTCGAGGCCACAAGGATTCCACATGGGTCTTACTCAATATACTTCTCCCTGAGTTCTCTGATATTCCAGAACTTCTATTGTTCCTAATTCTATGGAGGAAATCCATCCACCAACAAATCCAACAACTGGATTTAGTCCTTGACTAAATCACATGATAACGAGGAATTCGTCTTTTGGCCTTCATATTGAATTCCAGGCCTAGCCCCTTCCCTCCGTCTACAATCGCATATGACCATGAGCTATGACCAGACGCCAAGACAACAAGCACCAAGAAAACCACCGCACGAATCCTCTAGAGTGGTAAATCTCTGAAGTTCACAATCTGACACCGCGTGTCCTCAGAGAATTTTACGGATCTAATTCACTTCAGAAATTCAGGCTTCGGAAGTTCTCGAGTCTTCACACACACAAACCTCCAGAGTGAAATCCTTCTGGAGTGTCGGATCTTTTGATATGCATCCTCCTCTATTCAACGGTCACGATGAACTCTGGCACTTCAGCCTTCGGGATTTCTCGACCCACGCAACACCACTTTTCTTCCGTAGTGAATTTTCTCTGAAGTGGTAGATCTTCTGCCATGCGTCCTCCTCTATTCAATGGTCACAATGAACTCTAACACTTTGGCCTTGGGATTTCTCACACCCACACAACTCCACTTTTCTTTCGGAGTGACTTTTCTCCAAATTGGCAGATCTTCTACCACGCGTCCTCCTCTATTCAATGGTCACGATGAACTCTAGCGCTTCATCATTTAGGAGTTCTCGCACCCACGCAAAACCACTTTTCTTCCAGAGTGACTTTTCTCTGAAGTGGCAGATCTTCTACCACACATCCTCCTCTATTCAATGGTCACAATGAACTCCGATGCTTCGGCCTTTGGGAGTTCTCGCACCTCCACTCTTCAACTCTTCTGGAATTATTCTTCTCCAGAGTGAGGGAGATGCCGACACATCTCCTTACCAATGGACGACTCAGATCTACTCCACTACTTCGGGCTTCGGGATTTTCGAAGCACCAAGCTTCAAGTCCTCTGGAGTATAGGATCTGATGCCAAGTGTCTCTCGGAATCAATGGTTAGGATGGCCTCCCATAGTTTTGATCTCTTCACCAACCACAATGGCTAGGGGGAACGTACCAGCGGTTGACACATAGATGGGTCAGGGGCAACATGTGTCACATACCAATGGGTCTATAGGGTACGTGATACGCATGAATCTATGTAACACATGGCACTTCAAACTGAGGTCCATGTGTTCCTGAGTGACATCACTATGCCACATCACCCCTGACTGATAGCCTTCCAACATCCCTCAGTTCTCACGGTCAATATTAGGCCACGTAGATCCATAGATCTATGACTCTCGTTACTTCGGGAGTTTAGATTCGGGGTTTTGGTAGTGCAGGCTCCTCTTTTCTCCTGAGGTTGGTCAGTGTTGGGTTGACCATAGCCCATATCTGACGGTTAGGAAGGAACCCCAAAGGTTCCCCAAATCAATGACTCACAACCCTTCCGCGACTACGGCATTTGGGTATTTCTGTTAGTTAGGAAGTTTGACATCCCAAGACTTAGAGATCCTAAAGCTCCCAAGCCGTCAAGAGCTATCTCCTCTCAGACTTAGCACAGGGTTCCTAGACACTGATCATATGGACTCTCTGATGAATCTCTAGCTATAAACTATACTCTTAGATGAATTTTGTTTAAGGCCATGGGGGCAAGCCTAAGGCCTCTCAGGCTACTGGTTTGAAGGAAACTCCTTCCTAAATCACATAACTTTAAGTTCTGAAACAGGGTGGGGTAAACTCGTGGGATTATCGTGATGGTAGTAGTGCTAAGAGGATCACTCCTACTCTGGAACTATGAGGTGACTCCCTGGGGAAAACACCTTCGAGGGTTAAACTGGAGCATACGGGAAAATCAAGCAGAAGCATGAGTTCTCAAGGAAACAAATGTATACACATAACTTAACCCCTTCAATACAGAAACCATTTTTAGATATATAAATACATGCATGCAACCATTAATTCCCAATTCAATGCATAGAGTATGGAGACACTTATCAGAACCAGAGAATGTGAAGCGAATGTTGAAAGGGGTGCTCGTTTCCACCCAACCATAGGCTCAGTCACTCCTAACAAATTTACCACTGGCCACCCCCGAGCTAGACCATGATGCTTTGAGATTCAATCTTTTCCTTCCAGCTCAACGAAAGTTAGGGATGAAGGTAACTCTCCTTCTCCCAGCATAGAAATAGATAGGGACGAAGGTTACCCTCCTTCTCCCGAGTCAGTCTCTATTTCCTGCGACCAAAACACGTTATTTTTCACAGTTCCTCCTCGAACCCAAGAGCTCAATCTCTCGTCTCTACACTCTTCGTTGGTCTTCCTCTACCCACCACGCCTTCCTTTCTTGCCTTCCTCATCAAGATTGTGTGTGGCTCGAAATTCCCCGTCTGTGTTCAGGTCTGAAAGCCTTGCATATGGGTGTTCTTCCCCATCCCCTCATTAACTCTTGAGGAGGTCTTCCCACCTACCAGCCTAACTATAATTCATTTCTTGGGTCATAGGATTGTTCTGGTCCTAAGAAATTAAATGCAGTAAGGTACTGGTTTGGTGGAGGTTAACGCAACCATTCCTAGTCCCCTTCACCATATCTTTCATATCATTTGCGGTCTCTCTTATCACACCCCCCTTCCAACAATCACGCAACACTTATCCATTTTTCTAGTAAGTAATAGAATTTACATCCATTGACCTTTTATACAAAGGTTCATCAAATCAAATATTCACACATATTGAGTTTGTCATAGTCTCTTGCCCCATATAATTTATATTTACAAACTAGGGGAAACAAGGTGTTACAATTCCCTCCCACTTAAAGGAACATTGTCCTCGATGTTCTATCTGTCAACATGCTCTGTATATATAGAATTAAACAAAAATGGATATGCTTGTCTCATGGCATCCTCCATTTCCCACGTAGCCTCATCTACGCCAAAGTGTTTTCACTGCACCTTGACTTGTGCAATGGTTCAGTTCCTGAGTGAGGTTTCCTTCCTGTCTAGTATGCATTGAGGTTCTGGTAGGAATTCTCCCTCTGTCTCCACCAGGATCACAAACCAATCAATTATATGATTAAAATCATGTACATATTTTTTCAATAATGAAACATGGAAAACATTATGTGCCTTTATTGTGGGAGGGAGTGTTATCTTATAGGACATAGGTCCCACTCTATATAAGACTTCAAAGGTTCCAAAATACCAAGGTGTCATCTTGGCACAAGCTCCCATTCTCAGGGAACTCTTCCTGGGCCTAACTCTGAGATAGACATGGTCTCCTGTCTTGAACTCTTTGGGAGTTCTCTTTCTGTTGGCGAAACCCTTCTATCTATCCTAAGCAATTTTCAGATTTTGCTTTATCTGAATCACTTGTTGTTCCATTTCCTTCATAATGTCGGGTCCGATTGTAATTATATCCACTGGATTACTCTAGCTTATTGGAATTTTTCATTGTCTACCATAGAGGGCTTCAAAAGGGCTCATCTTCAGTGACTCTTGATAACCATTGTTGTAGGAAAATTGTACCAATGGCAGGTAGTATTCCCACTTCTTAGGTTGAAGCATTACATGCATCCTTAACATGTCTTTTAATATTTACTTTACTCTTTCTATCTGTCCATCAATTTGGGGGTGATAGCCTGTGCTAAACAACAATTTAGTCTCAAAACCAACCATCAAGGATTTCCAAAAGCTTGAAGTGAATTTTGTGTCTCTGTTAGATAAAATATCCCTAGGCATGCCATGCAGTCTGAATAGATCCTTCATGAATATGTTAGCAATGTCTATTGTTTGGAAAGTCAATTTGACAGGGACGAAGTGAACAGACTTTCTCAATTTGTCCGCCACTACCATGATGGCATCAGTCTGCTTCGCCGATTTTGATAATCCGGTGATGAAATCCATGGAGATGGTTTCCCATTTCCATTATGGAATTGGTAGAGCTTGTAACAACCCTTCTCGGTTCTGGTGTCCCGCCTTAACTTGTTGGCATTCTAGACACTTAGCTAAATAATCAGCTATGTCCTTTTTCAATCCAAACCAATAAAATTGTATTCTAATGGTCATAATCATTTTCTGATAACCTGGATGACCAGTATATGGTCTCTTGTGTAGTTCATTTATTTTGAACCTCTTCAAGTCGTCACAACTTGGGATATACAATCTATTTTTGTAAGTCAATAGGCCTTCATCAAGCATCTGATAACCTTCATACTTTAGCCATATAGGATCTTGTCTTAGGTATGAGGTCATGGTCTTGAAGAATGCATATGTTTATTGTGCATTCCAAACTCTTTCCCTGCCATCCATTTCACAGGTGCTCACCGTTGCCAGGGGAATCATTTTCACATTGCTGCTAAGGGCATCGGCCACCTTATTTTCCTTTCCTTTGATGTGTTTGATTTCGAAATAAAACTCACTAAGGAGAGCCATCCACCTAGCTTGTATACAATTGAGTTTTGGTTGATCAAACAGGCGCTTCAACCCACAGTGGTTTGTCATAAGTACAAATCTCCTACTCATGAGGTAATGCCTCCACATTTTTAAATCATGCACTATGGAATCCAACTCTAGATCATGGATCATATAATTGATTTCATGCTCATTCAATTTTTTGGATTCGTAGAAAATTACACATCCTTCTTTCATAAGGACTCCTCCGAGTCCTTCATTCCAAGCATCTATACACGCGAGGAAGTCATTATCAGGGTATGCAATATTTAGCACGGGTGCATGGGTCAGAAGGTATTTTAGTTCCTGAAAACTTTCTTCACATTCTGAGTTCCAAGTGAATTTAACCCCATTTTTTTGAAGGGCAGTGATTGGACAGCCAATCTTGGAAAATCCTTTTATGAACCTTCTATAATATACTACTAAGCCCATAAAGGATCTGATGTCAAATACATCCTTTGGGGTAGGCCATTCCATAATAGATATGATCTTGTCAGGGTCTACTACCACCCCTTCTTCAGAAATAACATGGCCTAAGTAATGTACTTGCTTCTGGAAAAAGTCACACTTGCTAAACTTAGCGTAGAGTTGATTCTCTCTTAGTACTTAAAGTACAAGTCTAAGATGTTCCTCATGCTCCTATTTGTTCTTGGAGTAGATTAAGATACCATCAATGAAAACCAATACAAATCTATCTAGGAATTTACCGAGCACATTGTTCATCAAGCACATAAAAGTGGCGGGGGCATTGGTTAATCCAAATGGAACCACCACAAATTCATAGTGACCATACCTTGTCCTGAAGGTTTTTTTGTGGATGTCTTCATCCTTGATTCGGACTTGATGGTATCCAAACCTTAAGTCAATCTTTGAGAAAATGGAAGCACCCCCTAATTGGTCAACAAGTCATCGATTCTTGGTAAGGGGTACTTGTTCTTTATGGTTTTCTTATTTTGTTGTCTATAATATATGTACAGTCGGAGTGTGCCATCTTTATTCTTCACAAAGAAGGTTGGTGCAAGTTATATCGAGAAGTCAATGTCTCTTCTCATAGGTAGACACGGTACCTCTTATGGAAACACGTCTCTATACTCTCTTAATATGGGGTGGTCCTATAGGTTTGGTTTTTCATCCTCAACAGATTCCAACATTTGCATTTCATATAGAGGACATCCCTTTCTACAATACTTTTTCATTTGAAGGGTTGATATTCGTCTCACTGAGACAGGCTTCTGAATCCCTTGGAGGGTTATCTTTCTCCCTTCTTCATTTACACATTCTAAAGTTTTATGGTAATAGTCCAACTTAGTTTTATAAGCATCCAACCAGTCCATACCAATCAACAGGTCATAAGATCCTAGGGGAAGTATGTTAAGGGTTGTTTAGGTGGGCAATCCATCCATGATGAATTGGCAAGCTGGTATGACCTCTGTTACTTTTCTTTTGGTTCCAGTGGCTAGTTGTACTGGCCATGGATTAACATCTCTAACTAGTTGCATTTTACACTTATCAACGGTATGAGGGGCCACATAACTCAAATTAGAACCAAGGTCAATTAAAATAGAAAATAGACGGTTGGTGATCATACCTTCCATATCAACCATTGAAGCTTGGTGGTCATCTTGTTTATTATCCAAAGCTACATAAATATGTGGCATGCTCCTAGACACATAATTGATTGTGGTAGTTTCTTGAATGTTGTATACTCTCCTACTGTTACGTTGTCTATGTGGGCAATCCCTCAGCAGATGTTCTTCTCTGCAACCCCAACATTTCAAGGGTTCTCTCTTTGGGTTATCAGTCTTTCATGGGGTTGATCCAAAAGGTTTATTTCCACTCTAGGAGGGGAAATTATGTTGATACACACTTCAGGTAGGAAGGCTCATCCTAGAATCCTTCCTATAGTTCTTAAATCTTGAGGATTTAAACCCCTTCTTCTCGAATCCTGAACTATTCTTCTTCTTCCATTCTTCGCGAGGTTCTGTCTAGCTCCTAAACTATTCATAACAATACCTTGCCTTTCAGATAGTGTCTTCTAATGTATTTGGCTCGTCAAACTCAATCATGTTCTGGTAGGTCTGAGGTAACCCACTGATAAATTGTTTCACTTTTACCTTTTCATCCTTTATGTAGGGTACATACCTCAACAGCTCAAGGAATTTATTAACATATTCCTCTATGATGAGTTGTCCCAGCTTGTGTTCATAGAACTCCTTAGTCTTCCCGTCAAAGTATTTCTCTGACAGATACCTCTTCTTGAAGTGTTTCTCAAATTATTTCCATGATAAGTCATGTTCATGGATTCCTTTCACATTCTTAAGGTCTTCCCACCATATGGAAGCCTTTCCATTCAGGTTGAAGATGGTTATTCGAGCCTTCAAGTTTTCAGAGTAGTCATGGACTCTTAAGTACTTCTTTAAACAAAGAAGCCAAGCTTCTAACTCTTCCCCTTTCTCAATATCTCAATTGAAAGAGGGTGGTTTGGATTTCTTGAACTCTTCAAGGTCATGAATTTTGGAATGCTTTCGCTTCTTTCCTTTCTTCTGAGAATGTGAGCTAGTTTTTCTACCAGAAGATCCCTTAGAATTTCCAATTTCCTTTCCAAAGGACTCTCTCGATGAGCATCCCCAGCCTCCAGGTTGGGTCTTCCTCGAGGTACTTCTCCTTGTGTGGCCACTTATGGGACCACATTTTCATATTTCAGGTGGACTTTGACTTCTCTTCGTATGTCGTCGATCCACATGACTAGTTGCAGGTCCATGCTGCAGATGCCTCTATATATTGGATAAGATCTACAACAATACTGCATTAATTTCCATTTGTTTTTATTTCTCCTTTATCAAGATCTCATTGTCATCCTTGCAACTCTGTAATTCATCCATGAGGCTCCTTACAATTTCAGCCAGATCTGGAGGGTCCTCCACCGCCCTTCTCTCGTCAAACTCTTCGTCTCTATTGTGGGAGCCATACCCCACTTCGTGGCACATCACCATCCTTTATGCTTGTATTTTCCTGTGACTCACTAACTTATTGAGTGCTAACAAAACAATTGTTGTTAGCTAACATTCTATTAGTTCATGAACAACACATAGTTCATTTTTATTAAATACACACACAATAGAAAGTTTTCATTATTTTCTTTATTAATAGTTTAACCAGACTCTTTACGAAAGAGGTAAGGTAGGGTGTCACCTTTAAGATTTTCTTTAAACATGGTTTTTAAGTGACTCATCCATGAACCCAAGCAGGCCAAGTGTTGTAACCATGATCTGATAACAATTTGTAACACACCCATGGTGGGGCGTCAAATTTTTTTTCTTCTTAAGAAATCAAATCCTCCATTCGGGGTCTCTATCCCATTTTGCTCATCCAGATCTTTCCATCCACAGTCTTCATGCTCAAAACTAAGCTCAGAGATGGAAAATATACCTCTCCCAAGTTCCTTGAGTGTTCATTAGTCAAGGCCACGGGGCTTCCACGTGGGTCCGACTCAATATGATTATCCCTGAGTTATCCAATATCCCAGAACTTCCAGCGTTCCTAATTCTATGACGGAAATCCATCCACCAACAACTCCAATGACTGGATTTGGTCCTCGGCTAACTCACAGGCTAACAGGGAATTCAGAATTCGGCCTTCAGATTGAATTATAGGCCTATCCCCTTCCATCTGTCTACAATCGCATACGAACACAGGCTATGACCAGATGCCAAGAAAACCACCGCACAAATCCTCCGGAGTGGAAAATATTTGAAGTTCACAATCCAACACTATGTGTCCTCAGAGAATTTGATGGCTCTGATTCACTTTGAAAATCCAGGCTTCGGTAGTTCTCGAGTCTTCACACACACAAACCTTCGGAGTGTCAAATATTTTGACACGCGTCCTCCTCTATTCAAAGGTCACGATGAACTCCAGAGCTTCGGCCTTCAGGAATTCTCGACCCACGCAACACCACTTTTCTTTCGAAGTGACTTTTCTCTGAAATGGCGAATCTTCTGCCACGCATCCTCCTCTATTCAACAGTCACGATGAAATCCGACGCTTCGGCCTTCGGGAGTTCTCGCACCCATGCAACACCACTTTTCTTCTGGAGTGACTTTTCTCCGAAGTGGTAGATCTTTTTCCATGCATCCTCCGATGCTTTCAGCCTTCAGGAGTTCTCTCACCTCCACTCTTCAACTCTTCTAGATTACTTCTGCTCCAGAGTGCAGGAGTTGGCGACACCTGTCCTTACCAACGAACGGCTCAGATCTACTCTGCTACTTTGGGCTTTGTGGATTTTCAAAGCACCAAACTTCAAGTCCTCCGGAGTGAATCTCCTCCAAAGTACAATATGTCATGCCAAGTGTCTCCCGACATCAATGAATAGGATGGACTCTTGGAGTTCTATTCGCTTCACTAACCACGTTGGCTATGGGGCACATACCAGGGGCTAACACATAGATGTGTTAGGGGTGACATGTGTCACATTCCAATGGGTCTATAGGGTATGTGATACACATGAATATGGGTAACACATGGCACTTCAAACTGCGGTCCACGTGTTCCTAGGTGACATCACTATGCCATGTCACCCTAGACTGACAACCTTCCAACATCCCTCAGATATCATGGTTGATATTAGGCCACGTAGATCCATAGATCTACGGCTCTCATTACTTTGGGAGTTCAGTGTTTGGGGGTTTGGCAATGCAATATCCTCTTTTCTTCTGAGGTTGGTCATCATCGGGATGACCATATCCCAGATATGACAGTTAGGAAGGAACCCCAAAGGTTCCCCGGATCAACGACTCACAACCCTTCTGCGACTCCAACATTAGGGTATTTTTGTCAATTAGGAAGTTTGACATCCCAAGGCTTTGAGCTCTCGAAGCTCTGAAGTCGTCAAGAGCTAGCTCCTCTTGAACTTAGCATGGGGTTCCTAAACACTAGTCATATGGACTATCTGATGAATCAAGGGCTATAAACTCTACTCTTAGACAAGTTTTGGTTAAGTCCATGGGCACGAGCCTAAGGTCGCTCAGGATACTAGTTTGAAGTAAACGCCTTCCTAACTCATAGTACCTTAAGTTTTGAAACAGGGTCAGGTAAACTCGTAGGATTACCGTGACGGTAGCAGTGCTAAGAGGCTCGCTCCAACTCTGGAACTGTGAGGTAACTCCCTGGGGAAAACACCTTCAAGGTTTAAACTGGAGCATACGGGAAAATCAAGCAGAAGCATGAGTTCTCAAGGAAACAAACGTATACACATAACTTAACCCTTTCAATACATAAACCATTTTTAGATATATAAATACATGCATGCAACCATTAATTCCCAATTCAATTCATAGAGTATGGAGACACTTATCAGAACCAGAGAACATGAAGAGATTGTTGAAATGGGTGCTTGTTTCCACCCAACCATAGGCTCAGTCACTCCTAATGGCTTTACCACTGGCCACCCCCAAGCTATACCACAATTCTTTGAGATTCAATATTTTCCTTTCGGCTCAACGAAAGTTAGGGATGAAGTTTACTCTCCTTCTCCCAACACAGAAATAGATAGGGACGAAATTTACTCTCCTTCTCCCAAGTTAGTCTCTATTTTCTGCAACCAAGACACATTATTTTTCATAGTTCTTCCTCGAACCTGAGAGCTCAGTCTCTCATATCTACACTCTTCGTCAGTCTTCCTCTGCCCACCACGCATTCCTTTCTTTCCTTCCTCGGCAAGATTGTGTGTGGCTCGAAATTCCTCATATGTGGTTAGGTCTTAAATCCTTACAGATGGATGTTCTACCCCATCCCATCATTAACTCTTGAGGAGGTATTCCCACCTACTAGCCTGACTTTAATTCATTTCCTGAGTCAGAGGATTGTTTTGGTCCTAAGAAATTAAATCAAGTAAGGTACTGGTTTGGTGGAGCTTAAGGCAACCATTCCTGGTCCCCTTCACCATCTCTTTCATATCATTCACGGTCTCTCTTAGCACACCCCCCTTCTAACAGTCATGCAACACTTATCAATTTTTCTAGTAGGTAACAGAATTTGCATTCATTGACCTTTTATACAAAGGTCCATCAAATAAAACATTCACACATATTGATTTTTCCATAGTCTCTTGGCCCATATAATTTATATTTACAAACTGGGGGAAACAGGGTGTTACACAATATGCGCAGAAAAGGGGTAGTACCCAACACTCCTCTACCCTTGAAAATTGTCACTACTCCTAGGAAAATAACTCCTCCCACTCCTACTAAAAAACCAAGCACTTCACCAACAAGCAAAACCCTAAGAAAACAAGAAACACGTGCTTTATAATACAACATTATTGAATATCCAAAGAAAACCAAAGCTAACATCTCCATGTATGATATTTGTACCCTCCCCCAGCAACGTGATATGATTCTTGACACATTTAATTCCAAAAACCCTTAGAAGAATACCATTGTTGCGACATACAAAACTTCTAAAGTTGTTGAATCCAAGGGAAAAAGCAAAGATGAAACTAAATCTTCCATAAATGAAGCTAGTATAGGATCTCATTTGAGGTCCTAAGTCCCACCCTTTCTACTTACATTTGAAATTTCTAATTTCAATGTGCATAATTGTTTAGAGGACTTTGGTGCTTCCTCTAATATTACACCTTACTCTGTTTGACAAAAAATAAATGGTGTACCAGAAAACAACACTACTAGGATCATACAGTTAGATAGATCAAGCATTAAGGTGTTGGCCCTTGACCAAGTTTTGGAGATCCTTGGTCATTTTTGACCTATTTTAGGACTTCGACACGCTATCGAAGATGAAGCGCAAGTCGAAGCGGAGATCGTGGGATCTTGGCACCTTTTTAGGGATTTTTGGGTTTTGGGCTTATGTAACAGGTATGGGGATGTCGGCCCATGGGTTTACCCATGTTTAGGCCCATTTTGTAATGTATAAATAGAAATCTAGGAGATGTAAGTAAGTGGTGCAATGCTAGGCACAAGTGTGTGATGCTAGGTGCTAAGGGAAAGTAAAGGCCAATGTACTAAGTGCAAGTGATAGTTGTAAATGCTTTTTGCATACTGTATGAGACTTACAAGGCTAAGTGAAAGTGACTGTAAGAGATTGTGTAAAGGCTTTGTGTTGTAACCTAGCTCGGGGAAGGAGGATCTGGCGAGGTGCACGCAGATCTCCTTTCCTATGCGGATTAGGATCTTGTGGCTCTGTGCATGTAGAATATTGATAGAAGACAATAAAGAGAAGAAGAGTTGGTGGACATAGCCACAGGCTGGGGCTGAACGACGTATATCCTGTGTTGTGTTTTCTTTGTGCAGTATGATTGTTTTATGGTTCATATGATTAATGCTTAGTACAACGATGTATGCTTAGATGAATATGATAGCTTAGTGCATAATCATGTTAATGAGATACTAGATCTGATCTATGTTGATGTGCTTAGTGCTTGAATGTGTTGAATCTTGTTGAATACTACGCTGCACTAAATTACGGTTTATTTGTGTTGTAGACAAAGGTTAAGTACTGATGAATGACAATTGCTAAGTGCTCTAATAGATTATTGTAATCACAAATATGTGTCCCAGCTAAGGTTGCAGACATTGGAGTCCTAGAACCACCCCTGCCTATACCTCGGGTGAGACTTCATCTGCTTCGCGGGTGTTGTCGAAAGGGTCGGTAGTTAGGGTTTTGTTGGTGCGTTGTTGAAGCATTGAACCCTGAGTCTGCCCCTGTGCCAACAAATGGTTTTTTGTTGGGAACTGAGGAAAAGAAAGAAATCTTTGTGCGTAGATATGTTTCTTTAGTGCGTGGTATTCTACTTGATTTACGAAGTTCTGTGCTAAGAAAGTGTTGAAATAATGTAACTGCAAAGAGTATTCTTATTATTATTGATATATTATTCATAGGATCAATCCCCATTGTGGATTGATCATGTCAATTATTGTAATAGGACCAAATCCCCTTTTACGGATTGGTCAAAAGACAATTGTAATAGGCAGAATAAGAAGTCGGCCCTAGCAGTTAATTAAGAGACCCAGAAATATAATAAAGGTGGATTTACCCACCCAGTTTGAGAAGTCGGCCCTGCCAGTGAAGAGACACTTCACACGTTCCAGACTTGTATAAATAAAGGAGGCTAGCACCTCACTTGGAAATAACTCACTTGCTCAGTTTGAGAGACAAGTTCTGATCCGTTATCGGCAAAGGAGAGAGAGAGAGAGAGTGGCGCATATCTAGGAGAGGACTTTTTGTATTAGCATAAGATATCTCTTGGCATTGTATTATCTATCTATATTAAGGAAGTTTTGCTAGGTTTTCTTCCCCTAGAGGGTTTCCCAGGATAAATGTTGTGTCTCTTGTGATTATGTATTTCTCAGTGATCTTGGATTATTCTATTGTTATCTAATGAAATGGAAACATCTATAATAATGAATTAAACATTAACATGGTTTCAGAGCCATGCTGAAGGAAGCATATTTCACAAGTGAAAAACGTCATTGTTACCGTACATGGAAATTAGGTCTTTTTATTGGTGACGCTTTTCAGACCCGAAACCATCTAGAAAGTTGTGCCCTCCCCTAAGGATCAATTTGGCATCATCAGTGCACATTTTCAGTCGCTGGATCTCTCAAAAAGTGAAACCCTAATTTCACAAAGTACCAGAAAACCAGAGTACCAGAAGTACCAGAAAACCAGAAGCACCAGTCCAGAAATCCACAGATCAAGTTTGAAGGGGTAAAAGTTGGATTTTCAAAATTCTGACTACACCAGCATACTCGCCTCAGCTCAGCGCATCTATTCCCTGGATCAGAATTTCAAAAATTGAAGTTTAAAAAATTAGGGTTTCCTCATAAAACCCTAAGTTGTAGTTGCAGTCTCAGAACCAATTGCAGTTGCAGTACCAGTTGCGGTTGCAGTCGTAGAACCAGTTGCAATCACCCATGAAGTTTTCTTAAGAGTTGGTAATGATTATCGTTGCTACCAGATGGAGCCACTACTTGCAAATGCCATCAGAGGTATGTACTCACATATGTTTAATGGTTAAACCCTAAAGAGTATTTATAGGAGAAGGGATCCCTTGCCATATATCCAGAAGGATCTCAAGATCCAACACATTCAGAGGAATGATACAACCCAGGTGTGATTATTCTAATATGCATCTATTTGTCATGACATTATCTTGATCAATGTTGCATGTTGAAGCTATGATCAAATTATTAGAAGGATTAAAAGTTGATCATAGAGCTCATCCTCTAACCTAACCTTCTGTCAAGATAATGTATTGTCTTAGTACATCAAACAGGTTGAAGAAAGCACTCGTCATCTTGAGTGAAGGAGACTTGGAAGAAAATAAAGCACTCATTCCTGAAGACAAGGCTCCAAGTCTGATTAATAAAGATTAATAAGATTCAAAGGTACACATGGAAAGTTGATTACTATAGTTGAGATAGCAGTCTTTGTAAAGTATTATACCTGATAGCATGTGAGCATATAGAGGTATATGCTTTGTCTGATACAACTAACACCTCCTCTAGGAGAAACCTCATGTGTTAGTTCCAGGTTTCCATGGAAGAATGCTTGGTCACAACACCATGAGAGTGTTGACCTCATTTCATATTGTGTTCCTTACCTTTAATATTTTCTTCAGATAAATTATAAGTGATAACTCTAAAAGAGCTATTGTGATTATTGTTCCTGCTATTGCTTTATATTATCAGAAGGATATTATTCTTGCTTTTTGTTTTATTGACCTTGCTCCAGGTCACATGTAAAAGCTATAGTGAAAGTTGCAGAAGGCAGTGTGCTAAAGGAAAGACCATAAATGAAGCAATCATCATTGGAAGAAAAGAAGGTGGCTTACATAAGATAAAGGGTCACTCAGAAGTTTCCATGACCCACGCCATTGAAGAATCTTGACATAGAAGATTAGCCCACATCAACTACAAGGCACTACCATACATATGCAAAGCGGTCACAGGTTTACTAGAACTCAAAGGTGACCATGAAGGCGTATGCAATGGATGTGCACAAGGGAAGAACATCAAGAACATGTTTTCGAAGAGGGACAGCGAGGCAGAAGGAGTCCTAGAACTCATTCATTCAGATGTATTTGGCCCAATGCCATTGTCCTCCATTAGTGGGTATGTATGTATCATTCATTAATGATTATTCTCGTAAGACCTGGATATATTTGAAGTGTTCAGCAAGTTCAAGGAATTCAAAGCCTTGATAGAGAACCTTTCTATGAGAAAGACTAAGATACTCAGGTCAGATAATGGAGGACAATATAACTCAAAAGAGTTTGTGAACTTCTGTAAATATGTTGGGATCAAGAGGATCCCCAACAAAACGGTGTAGCTGAATAGAAGAATAGAACCATACTGGAAGTTGTGAAGACTATGATCCATGATGAAGATATTCCTATGTTCCTATGGGCAGAAGAAGCAATGACAGTTGTTTATGTGCATAACCGATTATCCCATAGTACACTTGGGCTCAAGACACTGGAAGAGATGTTCACCGGAAAGAAGCCAGAGGTAAGCCATCTCAAAATATTTGGTTGTCCAGTGTATTCATATACCTAAAGAAAAAAGAAACAAGTTGGACCCTTCAGGAAAGAAGGGAATATTTGTGGGATATTGTGAGGTCTCCAAGGCCTTTAGAATCTATATACCAAGTCAACATCACATTGAGATCAGCAGGGATGTGACCTTTGATGAAGATGCAGTGCTCAAGAAATCTAAAATATGCCATCTTGAAGAGGTATATGAAGAGGAACTCGTAATCCCCAATACTGCAATGAGGGAGGTTCCCAGAGCTGCAGAACTAGTGAGGGAAGTCATAACTTCCCCTGATGAGGAACTTCTAGAAGACCATGATATAGTAGAAGTGCAAGAACCTCCTCAGATGACGATCCTCCATAAAAGAAAGCCATCTTGGGCTAGAGAGCTTATTCAATATGGAGAGAAGTATGGTGTTCTCCAAGGAACTACGAGACAGGTGAAAAGACCAAATCCATTCTCCAGTTATACAGCTTTGATGTGTGATCTCCTAGAAGAGGAGCCTACCTATTTTGAAGAAGCCATTCAGAGGAAAGAATGGGCAGATGCCATGACAGAGGAATACCAATCCATAATGAAGAACGAAGTATGGGAAATAGTTCACAGACCTAAGAATAAAGATGTGGTATCCTCCAGATGGCTCTTCAAAATAAAACATGCTAATGATGGAAGTATTGAGAAATATAAAGCAAGATTTGTCGCTCGTGGCTTTTTTCAGAAGGAAGGCATTGACTATGAAGAGACATTCACTCATGTGTCCAGATACACTTCGATCGGGACCATCATAGCTCTTGCAGCTAAGATGAAGTGGAAGCTGCACCAGATGGATGTAAAGACAATTTTCCTAAATGGTGTTATCAAAGAGGAAGTGTATATAGAGCAACCTCAAGGATTTGACGTTGAATACAGGAGGTCTCATGTCTGCAGATTGAAGAAATCCTTATACGGATTGAAGCAAGCTCCTAGAGCTTGGTATGGCTATATAGATAGTTTCTTGACGAGCTTAGGATTTACCAAGAGTAAAGCAGACTCAAATATCTACTTCAAAATTATGGATAATGAGCCAGTAATATTACTTTTATATGTGGATGACTTATTCTTAACTAGAGAAGAAAAGCTCATCACTGAATGTAAAAGGAGACTTGCCTCGGAATTTGAAATGAAATACCTTGGCCTAATGCATTATTTCTTAGGTCTTAAGGTATGGTAGATTCCTAAGAGGATCTTCCTTAACCAAGGGAAGTACATGGATGAGATCTTAAAAGAGATTCGACATGCTAGAATGCAAACCCATGAATACACCCATGGAAACGAAGCTGAAGTTGTTGGTCGATACTTCGTCAGATTTGATTGATGCCACACTATACAGATAGATTATTGGATCGTTAATGTACCTGATGAACACCAGACCAGACATTTGTTTTTCCATGAACACCTTGATTCATTTTCTAGTAGAGCCTAGACGTGTTCACCTAGTGGCTGCAAAACATGTGATGAGGTAGCTTAAAGGTACAATAGATTATGGTCTCAGCTATGATGGAGATCATGATTTCACATTGAGTGGATATACTAATGTAGATTGGGCAGGAAGTATTTCTGACAGGAAAAGCACTTCAGGACGTTGTTTCAGTTTGGGATCAGCTATGATCTCATGGTAGAGTAGGAAGCAATCTAGTATTGCTCTCAGCACAACAGAAGCAGAATACATTGTTGCATGTTCTGCTAGCTGGGAAGCTATATGGCTTCGAAAGTTGTTGACCAGCCTATTTGACTTGGAGATGAGAGCAATCATGATTCTATGTGACAACTAGAGCTGTATAAAGATGACAGAGAATCCTGTATTCCATGATAGGTCGAAGCACATAGAGATCCACTATCATTACATCCGCGACATGGTACAAAGAGGAGCCTTGAAGCTCCAGTACATTAGCACAGATGAACAAGTTGTTGACGTGTTGACCAAGCCTCTATCTCATGTAAAGTTTGAGTATTTCCGAGATAATCTTGGCTTAGTCCGAAAGGACCTTCCTCGAAAGGGGGAGTAGATGTGATGTTCCTTGCTTCTGACCCAGTTGTCAGACGTAAAGCAAGATGAGATGTGTTCCTTGCTTCTGACCTATTTGTCAGATGTAAAGCAAGATGTTCCTTGCTTCTGACCTAGTTGTCAGACGTAAATCAAGATAAGATGTGTTCCTTGCTTCTGACCTAGTTGTCAAACGTAAATCAAGATGTCCCTTTCTTCTGACCGAGTTGTCAGACGTAAAGAAAGATGAGATGTGTTCCTTGCTTCTGGCCTAGTTGTCAGACGTAAAGCAAAATGTTCCTTGCTTCTGACCAAGTTTTTAGACGTAAAGCAAGATGAGATGTGTTCCTTTCTTCTGACCTAGTTGTCAGACGTAAAGCAAGATGTTCCTTGCTTCTGACCGAGTTGTTAGATGTAAAGCAAGATGATATGTGTTCCTTGCTTCTGACCTAGTTGTCAGACGTAAAGCAAGATGTTCCTTGCTTCTGACCGAGTTGTCAGACGTAAAGAAAGATGTGATGTGTTCCTTGCTTCTGGCCAAGTTGTCAGATGTAAAGCAAGATTAGATGTGATCCTTGCTTCTGACCAAGCTGTCAGACGTAAAGCAAGTGGATATGATGAGACTAGCACTAAGCTTTCGGCTAGATAACTGTGACGTAAAGCCAGTCTAGTATCCTGCTTCCAACCTGATGGTTGTGACATAAAGCAGGATGAGTATCTTGCTTCCAGCTTGAGTGTTGTGATGTAAAGCAAGGCGATGAGATGAGACAAGTACTGATATTCCATCTTGACAGCTGTGACGTAAAGCTAATCTTGTATTATGATGAGACAGCCTTGTGATGTGATGATGATGATGTATCAGTTTTTATACTAATACATATTGATGCAGATGATGATGGCATTCCTTTGAGAATGATGATGCTACCGATGAAGAAAACTTCTTATGATTTATAGATATGCCATCCAAGATGATATTGATGATGTTGTCCTCCCACCTGATGTTGTTGATGATGTTGTCCTCTCTCTCTCGCATGATGTTGCTGAAGAATACCCTTCTTGTTAAGGGGGAGTGTTGAAATAATGTAATTGCAAAGAGTATTCTTATT
>ML805816.1:255068-268678 GCA_009831015.1 Picea engelmannii | reverse complement strand
AAAATAAATTATTTCAATAATAATTTTAATGGAGAAATTAGAAGTGGACCCAACCCTAAAATAAGGAAAGTGGGGCCAAGTGACCTAGAAGATGTTTTTAAGGAAGCTACTTGGAGAGTATAAATAAGAGGCACGGCTCTCTCCTTTGAATCACACTTGAGAATATTGAATATCTATAGGTTTCTGAGGTATACAAATGATATCTAAGCCAAAATTATGAGGACAGTGAAGAAAATAAGGCCGAAATGCAAGGAAGGATAAATTCCTTTGATGGTGCTTTCTAAGGTATGTTATTTTCAGGTCATCTCACCATTTTCTCTATAAATTGTTTTCTATAATGATTCAGATCCTAAAATTTCTATGCATGTGATAAAACATATCCAAGTATCTATGGTTAAAAATTCAGATTGTGGGTCATTTTATTTTGGGAGTCCCATTGTGTGGAAAATAAGGTTTGTGGACTGTCCCGAAACTAGTCAAAATCAGGTGTTTCGGGTAAAAACGTCATAACTTCTGCATAACAGATGAAAATTCAGTGAGACAAAATATATTGGTTAGGGTATAGTCTTTAGTATGTTTTTTAACAGTTTTAGATCGTTTCATCAAACATTTTGTGGCGGGAACTCTCTACAAGGTCGCTCTCTAGAATAAGCTAGAATTCAACAAGATATGCCATTGCTTCTATAACTCCTTTTCTAAGAGGTTCCAAGTAGTGCCACTTGGATTAATTGCACAAAACACACTGAAGAACATTGTTTATCAGTTTCATATATTTGTACATTACAAGTTCAAAGTTATGATTACTTCAAGTTAGGGTTGTTGACTAATCCAAAATTAGGCATGTGAGACTAAAGAAAAGTTTGATGAAAATGCTAGTCTTTTGTTTTTAAAGTTAAGGAAGGTTTCAAGGAATGTGATCATATACACTAGATATATTATAGAGCTACAAATAATATTTGGATGATGAAATTGATGAGGGCTTTTGGTTGAGGTACATGTTGAGTACATAGTTGAGACAAGTAGTTGATGAGTTGGCGCACATACATGAGGTGTATAGTTGATGATGTTGGTACATATTGATGAGTCATAGTTGATGAGTAGTTGACACATGATTGGTACATACTTGATACATGGTTGTATGCACTTGTTTTTGGTATAGGTTGATTACAGGTTGGTGCATGGTTGATGCACTTGTTTTTGGTACAGGTTGATTACAGGTTGGTGCATGGTTGATGCACTCGTTTATGGTATAGGTTGATTATAGGTTGGTTCATGGTTGATGCACTTATTTATGGTATAGGTTGATTACAAGTTGGTGCATGGTTGATGCACTTGTTTAAGGTACAAGTTGATTATAGGTTGAGGTATAGGTTGATGCATGGTTGATGCACTTGTTTATGATACAAGTTGATTATTGGTTGGTGCATAGTTGATGAACTTGATTATGGTATAGGTTGATTACAGGTTGAGGTACAGTTTGATACATGGTTGATGCATGGTTTAGATTTATTGGTACAGGTTTTCAGCGGTATATCTCACAGTGATAGTGTGACAGTGGTTCCATCATTTTACTTCTACTTTAGGGTGGTAGGACGGGGCAAGGATAGGTGGTTGTAACCACCTTTTGGTTCTATCCAGAGAACATTGGGGATTGTAGCCTCCTTCTGGTTGTAGCCAGAGAATTGGGGAGTTGGATCTTCCCTCAGGTTGTAGCCTAAGAAACTAGGGGGTTGGAGCCTCCTTCGAGTTGCAACTAGAAAACAAAGGAAGTTGGTGCTTCCAATTAATGTAATTCTTAAAGACATATAATAAAAATCATTCCTTGGTTTTCTCCTGATTTGGGTTTCCACGTAAAACACTAGTGTACTATGTATGTGTATGATTGTTCATTTGTTCATTGCTTATTTACTCTACAGTTATTGGATGATAATGCTTCATTGATATAACACTTGGATTATATGGTTAAAAGGGATTAATTTATCTATTACTGATTCACCCCCCCTCTCAGTAATCCAATAGTGTTTCTTGCTTGAACTTCGTTCCTTAATTTTTCCATAGTTTGAATATATTTATTTTCCTTTAAATGATGAGCATGAACCACATATTCTTGACCTACTTTGGTTAAATGTTATTGATTCTTCTCCCTGTAGAATATTGTTTTGCGGTCATATAATTAAGGACTAAATAATACCATTCCACATTCACTTAGTGGCACCACATCACATGTTACCTCGTCCACAAACTTATATGAAATTGAAAATTTTAATGTGCATTGCTTTGTTATGTGCAATTGATGATTGTTGCTTATCCATTTAAGTGTGTAAGGATTATGATGCATCTGTGTTTTTAATCCCAAATGTTTAATTAATTCCTTTGAAATTAAGTTAGATTGAGATCCACTGTATATCAATGTGTCGACCTTAGTGTGCCTCATGATGACCCTTATGTGAAACAATTTACTCCTACAATCAAATCCTTCACCAATTTCACCTGTCATACCAACCAATGAGACTTTAGATTTGTCACCTAAATATAATCCCAAGTTTATTGGTCATGTTGCTCCTGCAACTATTTTCCTCCCTTTCTTTTACTTGAACCACTTAGGTCACTTCTTAGGATGCAATTGTCAAAAATGGTCCTCATCATGCTCCTCTTTCTTGCAATGCTTGCAAAAGGGATTCTCTTCCTTTCTTGCCATTGGATTTTCCTTCTTGCTATGCCACCTCCTTTTGTCCTCTTTCCTTGAAGATGATTCCCCTGATACACCAACACTTGTTTTCCCTGCTTCAGTGTATGTCACTTGAACATAAACCTCATCAAGATTAGTAGGTCCAAATATGAATACAATATTTCAAATATGTGCAGGTAAACCTCCTATATACTTCATAAGAGTTTCTTAGGTATGTAAAGGAATATATAACATCAATGCCATTTTATGAAATCCATCCGTGTATTCTTGCACTATTTGTCCTTTTCTGAGTTTAAGATCTCTCTATTCAATTAAAGCCTTCTCTTTATAACCCAAAGGATAGAATTGTTTTCTAAGTGCAGAAATAAAACTTTTCCATGATGGAAATACATTACCCACTTGTTGCGTGCCATTTTGCAACTTGATTTTCCACCAGATGAGTGTTGTGCCTGCAAGTCTCAATGATACCAATTTGATTTGAGTGGCCTCATCCTTGATGTTTTTCACACTACAATGAACCTCCATCTATATGACCCGATTGTCAAGTCTCTCTGTATTAACTTCACCATCATACATAGGTAATTCAAATTTCACATCAAGTTTTAATAATGAAATTGCATTCTTATGTTTATGAACATGTTTCTTTGAATTGGATTTAGAACTTGAACTTGAAGAAGAAGGAGAATAAGGAGGTGAAGATGGACGTGAAGGAGGAATTTGAGGAGGATCCTCTCCTTCTTCACTTTTTCCCTTTGAATATTCACCCACATTTGGTCTCTTCCATTCCAAGTAATCTTCATACAAAACCTTCATCATCTCCGATATGGTGAAGAAAGTTTTTCGAAACTCTCTCTCATCTAGAGAAAGTCCCTCTTTCGATGCCATGTTCATGTTAGGTATGTGTTATACTCTTTTCATCAGGACCACATTATATTTAGGTGGTTTTTCAGCACATGGTTTCTTTGCTGATGGTTTTCTATTTCCGGTGAAGGAATTAGGGTTTTGGACTAATCCAAGTCATTGGGTTAGGGTTTTGGATGCCGCTGGATCCTATATGTATTTTTTATTGTAAACATTATAACACAATGAATGAATATAAAATATGTTGGTTTTTCCAGTTTGGGTTTCCAAGGGAAAAATCTCTATGTAATGTTTGTATTGTCCATTGTATCTTTTCTGTTCTTTTCTGAATATCTATTTGCAGTAGATATTGTACAAGGTTAGAATTTACACTTCTTGCTTTGAGAAGTTCTCTTTATCAATCCAATCAATGGATTCAACAAGGTCACCTTCACCATGATGTATTTTTTCCCTGGTTAACATGCAAGACTCAATTCCAAACGTCAACTAGATCTGATACCACTTGATCCGAAAAGATATTTTAAATGACAATGGTTGAGTTATTAATCATGTGTTAATTAACCAATTAGGAAGATGAATGAAATTGGAAGAAATATGAATTAAACATAGCAGCCATTAAGCATATTCAGATCTAGAAATAAGCATAAAACAATAACAAATCATAACACCAATGTGATAACAGAGTTCAAAAATATCGCCTACATCTCTGGGCCTTTGTCTCAGTGGGTGATGCTTTCTTATTTCTATTCAAATCTTAATAATGAAATCAAAACAGTGACAAAAATGTTGCAAACTGATCTGGTCTTTTTCTACCAGATCTATGGAACCCAACAAAAGAAACAACATTGAAATCAGATGACCATAGCTCCCATAAATGGCCCGCAAAGGTGTGCTCCTCAATAGCTTCCTTTCATAAAAATGGCTTTGGATTGGAAAATATTCAGCATAAACCTAATTTAAATGTCCTCCCATGGCTTCAAGAATTCATGGTTTATATAGATTTGAAGTTGGTAACTGTCTCCCAACTTCCCCCCAAGATCTAGCCTAAAAAAGAGCCCAATATCTCCCAAAAATGACTAAATTCTCAAAAAACTACTGAATAATACCCAAAAATTCATAGAATATAGTTAAAAATCCACTATATTCCAAAAAACAGGGCACAACCCCCTTTTGTAGGGATTCTGGTCATGTGGGGTGCCTCCATGTGGCTAGGGGCTATTCTCCTGGCATGTTGGCCCCTTATTTCTTGGCTCCTGGTCACATTACCTATCATATGCCCAGATCCTAAAGATCCATGTGCATTTTGTTGTTAAACCCATCGATAGTGTAGCCCCTGGACTAGCGCCTTGGTCAGCAGGCAAGCCCGACTGACCGGGTGCTAATCGTTTATCCGAGCGCCAAGTGTAAAGGTGGAGCCATCGGGTCGTATGGCAATCCCATGGGATTGGGGCTAGTCCCCAACTGTTTTTCATTCACCATGGTAAGAAGAATGGTCACATATGAAGGGTCATGTGGGGAGTTTAAACCAAGGGCTGGGGCCAAGTCCTGACTCTTTCCACACCCAAACAAATCCACATGCAACTTTAAATACAAGTGGAAAGATTTAGGTTAAGAACCATAGTCTAGGAAGTCTAAATAGCCTTGCCCTGCCAAAACATATCCCGGTGGGAGGTCATGTGGTCGAATCCCCTCTGCTCCAAAAAATATTTTTTCAACCAATCAAATAGCCAATACCTGGGTCCCACGTGGCACTGTTCCATACGCCAACTACTGCCAAGTGTGAGCACACTATTCGACCAGCTCTGCCACACATGTCCTCCACGTCACCTGCCACTGTGCACACTTTCCTAGTCACTATATTCCACATGTCGTATGTACACCGTACAGGCGTGCCACGTGTCACCCTTGCAGTGGTGACATGTGTCACTCTTGGATTGGTCCACCTGTACTTACCATGTCAGCGTCCTGTCTATGTCATCATTCCGTATGCCCAATCACCCTGCCATGTGTCACCTCTAGATGTTGCCACATCAGTTCCAACTGTGCCTACCACATCATTTGTATGGTCGTATGACCTGTACAGTCATCCTCCATGTGGCACTGTATGGATTGGACAGTCATCAAATTTTTGCATGCTTGGCAAAATGAACATATCATGGTATAAGGAGAATACTATGTCCATTTGAGCCCATTCAAGTTGTGTTGGGTCCGTATTGATGAGGGATACACACACGTCCATTTTGAAGTTATTCTGAGAACTTTTAGTTTTAGGCCTTTCTGAGCCCCATCAAGCTCCTGGATCTAATTCTGGATCAATAGACAATAGGCAAGTGTGGTATGACCCCAATTTTATTGTAAGTTGAAAAAAATGACTACCATTGATCGCTTGGAATAAATAAATGCCAGTTATTGGTGTCCAAGACCAAAATGGAGAGCCTTGCTTCAATACACAAATGGGGGAATTTGGAAGAGATAAGAGATCAAATCAAGAATAGTTGGTAGTAGAGGTCAAACAAGGGAAATCTTGTTCAAGATATACTCAGATTCAAAAACTATTGTGAATCCATCCTTTTCACATAACCATTAAGAAGGAGAGGGTAAGAATGACATCAAATAGCTAGAGGAATAGAAATCCTAGAGAGTAAATATATTCTCATCTACCTTCCATCCAAAGGCATACCATAAACGATTGTTGAGAAAAGGAAAAACTGACGAACTGAGGGGTAAGGTTGGAAGCCAAACCTATTAGTAGTAGGAATATTTTTACTCAAGAATGTATCTACAAAGGTTACATGCCCATGGTATGGAAGAAGCTTGAGACATTTTCTTTGAGATACCCTCGTGGCCCTCTCCATCATTGGATCAGTTGTACATATTTTCTTTCCATGTTAAAAACTCTTTAATACAACAACATTATAATACAAAAGGCTTTGAGCACTGAGACAATAAGAAGACTACATTAATGATAGCTTGAGCTTCAACATCTAATCGAGGTAAATATTTGATGTAATGGAATTCAAATTCAAATTCAAATATTATTTTGGCATTATATGAAACCCTCGACATTTTTTTCAATATTTGTGCAAGAGGGCTTGGGAATGGATTCATACCATTGTATTTTGGCTGGATGGTGGAAATGAAGAGAGTGAGGACCCTATAGATATAATTTAAAGACATGAAGAATAGACGGATCCATGTCGTGATCCTCAAACCCAAAGCCTTGTGAATTATTTTTTCTTGTGCTCTTTGAGTATTCTTCAGACACAATTCCAATGGACATGATTTCTTTCCTCGAGTCAAGATGAGGTTATGATTTATTTTCCACTGCAAATTGATAAAAAATGTATTGGAAGGTTTGATAAGATGCAAAAATTAATATTAATGGAATTTATTTCACCAAATAAAAACTTTGAATGGTGGGAGAAGATCATAAGAATTGATGCCTTTTAAAAAAAATAGTGATCTCATGCCTCATTTCATCTTCCTGTTTTTAATAGAATAGGTATGGGTGCTTAACTAGTTTATGTTGAGCCATGGAACATTATAATTTATGTTTCTAATGAAATTTGTAAGGTTAAAATCATTAAACCAGCTAGAAAATTAAATGTCTTTGTAAAAATTGTGTCTTTGGATTATATATATCAAACAATGTTATTTATGAAATGTATTGCATATATTCTATTTAGTATGGTATTGATAAAATGTCTTGGAACTTTGGAAAATTATTAAATTTTCTTTTTTATAATGTTTAGTGAACCTTTCTCTTTGAAATGCATGCAATCACATCTTGAGAGGGTAAAAATATGCACAAATTTCTTCAACATGGACAAAATTGATCTCGGAGCTCATTATTATTGATTTAATCATATTTGATCACTCGTGGTATGCCTACAGTACAAATATTTCATGATGGTTCTAGAATGTGGAACTATTCTTGATGTAAAATCTAAAAGGAACCTAGAGCCTATAAGAGGGCCTCTTTTATATTTGATTACGGATCTCAGGTTGGAAATTGTATAGAAATTGTACTACTGTGATTATCTTCTATCATTCAAAAAGTTTCCTATCTTCCACATTTGATTTTACTTTCCCAATTTTATTGCGGAAAAGAATATGGATCAAATTAGATTCATTTTCACGGGAATTTTGGGACACTAAAATCTTGGAATGAATTGGTAATTCCCTTGGATCTTTTGTTAAAATCTCGAAAGTAACCAAGCAAGGTGGGTATACCTATACACATGCATATGTGTCTACATGAATGTTTCCAAGGCCCTACCAGAATGAATTTGTCTAAGCTATCGGGACATAGAATGGATCCAAACTATTGATTTTGAGCATATACTCTTCCGATGTCAAAAATTACATGGACATGGCCATCTCTTTCGATATTTCTCTATAAATGTCTCACTGCCTTAGGCAAGGAATTTTGCACCAAAATATTTAGAGGGATTTGAGAAAGTTACTGCAAGAAGAAGACCCAATAGAAGGCCCATGGTACCACAGGCTCACAAAGGAGTAAAAACCTAGCAATATCTTCAAAATCTTATATCAAAACACTAAATAACCCAACAAAAGTGCACAAGAGGAAAACCTGAATCAGATGCCAACAGAGAAGAACAAGTAATAGACAGGAACTCGAAGGAGTGGGTAAAATGAAAAAAAATAATGGAACCCTTAATCCCTTAAACCCTAACCCCTAATTCCTTAACTAGTCGTAGAAGTCAAAGAGAGTGCATCAAGTAGTTGAAATGTTTTCACAAATTAATAGAAGGAATATGTATTCTTGGATTTTGTTTTGAAAATGTTGTGACTGAGGGAATAATGGTTGTGTTGTATATTTGATCAACATGATTTTGGGTTTGAGAAATGTTTTTCTTGACATAGAGCCCAACTATCCCACTCTTAAACAACTCGATTCATGTAGATATCCTTTAGAAATACCAATAATTCATAGTTGTTTCTGTAAAATTCCTACTAAATTTCCTTTAAATGTTTCTTCTTGTATTGTTGCTTTGTTCTCAATAAATCATTGACTAGTGTAAGGTAGTTACATAAAAAATATTTTTTCCCATATGGAAACTAGGGTAGCTCTCCACTTGTTTAATTAGTAAACAATCTAGAAATGTCAAAACAATGCCAATATAGCAAAGTTAGTGAGGTGGTTTCCTCCAATGCAATAACAAACTCATGAAATGATGGATCTCATGGACATGTGTGCAATAGTGCCCCCATTGGGTGTCATAAAAACCCCTTAAAATATATCTATGTCCTCAAAATGTGTTCCATTAGTACCAATGCATTTGCAAGAAACCATCTCTCCTCAAACCAAGGGCCAAAAGTGGGACAACCTAGGAAAATACGCATAAAGGGTGAAACATCCCACTAAACCAATCCGAAAAAAACCCAAAAAACATGTGCTAGAGCATGAAACATTATGTTAATACCATCAATCATCTCAAAACCATGGGGAACTGTATAACTATGTGCATGGTAGTTAGGCCTCCTCAATAAATGTGCCAAGATGTAATGACCAAGGGAGAAGTCAATGATATGAGTCATCCAACCTCCTTGAAAGCTCAACCACATGCTAAAAATAGGGCCCCAAAGCTAAGGCACTCCTCAAAAATATATCTCAACCATCGAATGCAAAGCAAACTTTCCAAGGCATGCACCTTAGGGATATGTGCCCTAGAGTGAGGGCACACTATCTCAAGGAGTATCAAGAAATGAGCCATAAAACTTAGGGAAAACCCTTAGTTGATGGGTATCCCTCTCCATGAATGTGATAAGGGTAAAACAAGAGTGAACCATATATGTAATACCCTCATCAAGTTCATTTCTCTATCAATATCCACACGTAATATGCAAGTCTCCAAATATGAAACGATTCCCCAAGAGTTGATGCTAAATGAAACAATAAGTATCAAATCCACAACTCATAGCCATCAAGACACACATCCTACAAACACAACCTACTTGGGAAGGTTATTCAAACTAGTACAATGCCTCATACAATATGAGGGATAAAATGTAGAGTAGGTCAGCTATATGTAAGTCAATTGATTTAGGAGACCGCTATTTCAAGATGAGGAAAGAGGAAATATTTAAGAGTTGTTAGCAAAATTGAAAATGAAAAAATGTCATTCTTAAATCAATTAAAAACAATCCTTTGTGAAAATAAGGATAAGTTATCTCATGTGGTAGATGAAAGCACTATATGTATATATATATATATATATATATATATATATATATTGACAAACAAATCATTGTTACACCATAGATGGCTATCATTCATTTGTCAATGGAAGACATCATTAATGCATGTATCTTGAATAAGCAACTTTGCTAACTTCATCATTTTTATATTGTTTGCATTTTAATGTTGGGCATAAATATTTTATTATGTTTTATTAAGAAATAAACATAAAATAATTAAACAAAATAAAATATTTTAATCACCTAGAATTAGGTGAAAATTTAATAAATTAAAGTTCAATTTTAGTTTCCTATTTCATATCAAAACATCAATATTTAATCTCAATGATTTCACTAAGCCTTAAAACCCTCCCATACCATCAATGCATTATCCTAGTATAACCATGTAAAATTGCATCGCATACAGTCACATTTTGAAGAAATTTCAATGTTGGCCCCATTCAGTGCTCATTGTGTCTGGTTAGTTGATGACATTGCAGAAGAGTGTGTTAGAAGACATTCCATGAAATTTCAATAGAGTTTTGACAATTTAATATGGCAATGAGGAATGCTGAAAATGATCAGAATGCATTATGAAGGTTCATGCAAACATGGAGGATGTCGAAGATTATGCAGGGACATCAGACATATTTGACTCTTGAAACCCTCGCATACCATATTCAAGGCCCGTGTCTTATATAAACATGTGAAATTTTGACCTAACCCCTAACCCCTAAGCCATTGACCCTTAAATCCTTAAGCCCTAATCCATAAACCCTTAAGCCCAAATGCTTAGTTAATCACTAATCCCTTAAAACAAAAGTCCTAAATCCCTTAACCCCAAAGCCATTGATTCTTAAACAATTAAACCCTAATCCCTAATCTCTTAATCCATAAACCCCTATTCCCTGATAACTTAAACATTAATCCCCTAGCCCATAATCCCTAATAGATTAACCATTAAACTACCTAACCCATAAGTGACAAATCCCTTATCTCTTGACCCTTAATCCCTTAAACCATAACCCTTAACTCCTTAACCCTTAATCCATGTACCCTAAATACCTAAATCCCATAATCCTCAAAACCCCTATCCACTTAAAACCAAACACCTCAACTAATTAACTATTTAGGCACATCCAGTGCTAAACCCCATTCAATGCTCACCACTCGACATTGGTGATGGGCGTGTTGGAAGACGTACCATGAAATTTCAAGACAATTTCAACAAGCATTCTATAGATGTGAATGACAGATGATGATAATAAGAATGCATGATGAATGTTGATGAAAACATGGACGATATCAAAGAATATGTGGGGACATCAGGTATCCTTGAGTCTTGAAATCCTTTCATACTGTTAAGGAATGTGTCAAGTATAACCATGTAAAATTTCAATGCATACATGAATATTTTGAAGAAATTTCAACGTTGGCCCCATTCACTACTCACCGTGTGACATCAGTGGATGACATTATTGATTGGCATGTTGGAAGAGGTGCCATGAAATTTAAAGATATTTCTCACAAATCCCTAACTCCCCTAACCCTTAATTCATTGACCTATAAATACTTAAGCCCTAATCCCTAATTAACCCTTAAGCCCTCAACCTTAGTTAATCATTAATCCCTTAAACAAAAAATCCCTAAATCCCCTAAACCCTAAGCCATAAACCCTTAAAAATTTAACACTAATCCCTAATCCCTTAATCCATAAATCCCTATGCCCTAAGCACATAAATATTAATCCCCTAGCCCATAATCCCTAAGCTATTAACCATTAAACTACCTAACTCGTAAGCACCAAATCCCTTAGCTCTTGATCCTTAATCCCTTAAACCCTAACCATGTTAAGCCCTAAATAGTGGCTCATTACCACTTAATTAGGGCATATTATATTAGTAATGTTATTTTATTTATGTTAGCTTTAGTCCATTAGTTGTAATTATACCTCCTAGTCTCCTATATATACCAAGGAGACATTTTCATTTTGAATCATCTTCTAATTGTACATTTATGTCAGCATAAGGAGGTTGCCCCTTTGAAGAGGCTTATTATCTGAGTTTCTCTATTTTTCAAGGCATTGATTACGTATTCTGAGTTTTTTCTATGATATATTGATATTTGGTTCTTAACATATGGTATCAGAGCTCAAGGTCTTGGGGTTTCGTTGCTACATCTGAGACACCATGGCATTTTTGCTATAAATTTTTTTCTACAACATTTCAAAAGGAACGGCTTGGAGGATATTTATCAGATGGACCAAGGTACGTTGGGTTAAAATTTCAGCTCCTAAGGCCTTATATTTGCAGAGATACAACCTATGAAAGATAAGGTTTCAGAATCATCCTGAACTAAGTCATTGCGACATTTTCTCTATAAAATATTTTATGTAATGTTGCAGAACATGAAATGTAGAGGCTATTCAAAAAAATTAGTAATGTATATTTGGTAAAAAATTCATCTTTTGGGTCATCTTAAATTTGTATATACACCCTATGGAAGATAGGGTATCTCACTAGTCTCAAGAAGGTGTTCCAGGTAAAAAAATCATAACTTCTTCCTAGAGTATCCAAATTGAGTGAGACTAATTTCATTGGATAGTGGACAAACTATAGTATTTCTGGCATGATTTTCAGAATTTTATATCATTTATTTTGTGTGGGGAACGCTATACAAGTGAGATCTCTTGGAAAGGACAAAAATCGACAAGTTGTGGGGAAGTTACAATAAATTCCACTTGGCACATCCAATTTTGATCAAACCTATGGCATTGCAGAGAAGAAATATCAGAGAAGTACAAAAAATAAAGTTTCATACCCAGAAGGGCTGACACTTTGGAGATACATCAGAAGAAATATTGTCTAGCAGAACCACCTCAAAATCAAGGTTCAAAAGTGATACTTGGCCAACATACCACCCAAAAAGGGAACTTCTACACCAATTAAGCCTCCAAAAAATCCTAATTGGACTCTTGATGAAGGTGAAGAAATGTGTAGGGACATAAATGATTTACAAAAGAAGACATTAACAAAATATGAACTACAAGAGATGGAAGCTAAGTTGGAGGCAATAAATACTAAGATGGATGGTTTAAAGGAGGATATCATGGAAGGATTGAAAAATTTCGTAATAGAGAGGACACCTGAATGTGAAAATGTATCCCATGAAATTCATGATGAGGACACAAGGAAGGTGAATCAAGAATGGAGAAACTCTAACTTTGGGTTGAAGACCAACCATGTTCCTAAGATTGATATGCGGACGTTTGATGGCAAGGAGCCTATCACATGGATACTTCAAATGGAGCAATTCTTTGATCTACATAATGTTACACATACACAAAAGGTACAAATTTCTTCTTTATATTTAGAACCCAATCAATTTGTATGGTATAGATGGATTTTTTCTCGTAAATCACTCGTCAGTTGGACAATTTTCACAGAAGAAATGATAGCACACTATGAGGATACAAGGAGAAATACCTTTATCCAATTGATAAATCTCAAGCAAAAGGGTTTAGTTACATAGCACATTGAGAACTTAGAAAGATTGAATATAAAGGTAACATATATTCTATATGAGCACTTGATTGCTGTATTCATAGGAACTTTAAGATATAACATTCAACATGAGGTTCACCTTTGGGAACCCAAATCATTGGAGAATACATTTAGGGTGGAAAGAAATGTTGAAAGTAAAAATATGGCTATGGTTACTAGAAGGACCAATCCTAACATATATAGAGAGAATAATGCTCCTTCTTCTAAAACACCTCAACCTACAAGGTTGAAACCTCAACAATTGGAGGAAAGAAAAGAAAAAGGTTTATGATTTAATTGTGACAACAAGTACAGTA